>JAQZBX010031181.1:0-26451 GCA_029593785.1 Cabassous unicinctus
TAAAAGTAGCAGTTACTAGTAGTAACATTTACTATCCACTATGTGCCAGTTGCTAAGTATTTTACATGCATTTTCTCCATGCTGTTTCCTCTTACTCTACAGAAGAGGAAACCAAGGTTTAGAAAACGTAAATATCTTAACCAAAGTGATTAAGTGAAAGCTTGAGCTCTTAACCTCTAAGCCAAGCTTAACCTCTTATAACAGACTAAAACGGCCTATTAGTTTTTGTTTTTGTTTTTAAAGAGGCTTATATTGCATAAATCATGCATTGAAAATATAGGGGGATTCCCATATACCCCACTTCTCCCCCTCCCACACCTTTCCCCATCAACTACATCCCTCATCAGTGTGGTACATTTGTCACAATTGATGATGCACACACATTGAAGCATTGCTACTAACCATGGTCGATAGTTTACATTTTAGTTTAAACTTTGCACCGCACACTTTCATAGGTTTTGACAAAATGTACAATGACCTGTATCTACCACTGAAATGTCATTCAGAACAATTTCAGTGTCCCCAAAATGCCCCATGCTGTACCCACTCTTCCCTCTACCTCCCCCTAGAACCTCCGGGGACCACTGCCTTCATATCAATGCCACAGATTCTTCCATTGCTAGAATAACAATAAGTCTACTTTAATCCGTAGTTGCATTCTCCTCTTATGTTTGTTCATTCCCCAATCTTGATGGTTCTAGGATGGTGATGCCCACCCTGCTTCTGATTTAGAGGGGGCTTAGATCCCATGGGGCAGATGGATGGAATTGCCTGCTTGCAGCTGTAGACACTCTGTTTTTTGGGATGGGCATTGTCCATCATCATCCTTTTGTTAGTTGTCCTGGGTGAGTCCAATGAACTAGAGATTGGGTGTTGCAACTCTGTTGAGATTCAGGGCCCTATTAGTTTTTTAGCTCTTCATACTTAATATGAAAATTTTTGTCAAAGTGATAAAATGCAAACATTTATACTAACTATTGCACAGTGGTAAGAATCTACTCCTGTTTTTTTTTTTTTTTTTTTAAGAGTATTAGGGTGTTCAAGGTGGATACTTTTCCAAGAAATTCTATTTCCCTTCATCAGCTCCCCCATTTTGCTGAATGAAAACATATTCACAAAGCATCATTATGCTAAGTAATTCATTCAGCAATTCTTTTAAAACACCTGTCATGTGCTTAGTAGTGCACATTTCAGTAGCCAAGCAATACAGAATCAGTGTGTCTTATCGTATGCATAATTGGGAGTTCTTTTACCTAAAATAGCTCTTTGGTATCTTAACTGGTTCCTCCTGTGTGCAGATGAGATGCACTCCTTCCACTTCCAAAGCCTTGTTTATAGTGTCCTGTGACTGTCCATGCTTAGGAGAATGTGGTGCATCTGGTTCCAAGGGAATAATCTACCACTCCTTTAAAAATTTAGAACAAATCTTTCTCAACATCTATAACTGGGGGATAATACGTACAGGGCAAGTAGTTGTGAAATTAAATGAACGAATACAAGTGAAGTTCATACCAAATGCCAGATGTCTAGTGCCCCCCTCAACAAGTGGCATCAGTGGGCTTGCTTATTACCACAGTCATCATGGTTTTCTATAGGTAGAGGTCTTTATCTGGATTTTCTACGTGATTGAGTATTTTTGAGAGTGTAGAGTCTCTCCCATGTATACCCTGAGTGTCTGACAGGTAGCCAGTGAGTGTTGTACAAAAGAAAGAAGATAAGCTGGTGTGAAGAATATGAGGGGAAAGGAAATGGTGAGAAAAATGGAAAAGTCAAGCTGGAGTAGGTAAGGAGTGGTTGTGGCCATCACCTGTCTACCTTTAATGGCTTGGTCCAAACTATGCAGCAAACAACACGAACGTTAGAATTCATACCAGCACTCTCCAAGAAAATTTATTTTGATCATTAAAAAAAAAATTTTGATGGAGTGAGAGACTGGAAACACATCACTGCTGCCCATATAGTAAATTCTAGATAATTAAGTCTCCCCTTTATAATTAGGAGGATAAAAGATGGAGAGGTATCATAGAAATGCATGACAGGATAAAGATGGTTAGGAAACTAGACATCTAAATAGACATTTCATTAAGGAAATAGGCTATTTTTAAATATTCATAGACTTGTACTTTTTTTTAAATCATGCTGTTATGATGAAGGGGATTCATACTTACTATTACTGAACTTTTACACTTTCATATAAACAGGATTGTACTAAAAGTTCTTTATTACAAAAGAGTAGAAACTATAGAACATCCTTATTGAGGATCTACAATGTAAGAAATGGGTCCCTGGCCATAGGGAACTTATATTTTAGTTGAGGTCAATACGACATTTTCCCATGAAACCACCTTCCAAAACACAATAATCTGTTAATGTACCCCTTGAAATCAATTCATTTTTCAACTTTCTTATTCCCAGACATGGCTGTATGTATGTATGTGCGTGTGCACATGCACACGCACACACATACTTTGTTTTACTAACCATATTGTCTAAAGAGCAGTGACTTCTCATATGTGTGTATTATGGGGAAGGATAAATAACTGAACTTGGTATGGGGCATCTGTGAATAGGAGAGGAATCATCCACATCTTCCAAAGTCTTGTTGCCTAGTCCTGGCTAAAGATACTCTGGCATGAATAACATGCAGCAAGTTTGGCCATGTTACTCTTTTTTTTTTTTTTTTTTTTTTAATATCAATCCCCATACTCTGTCCCCTGTAGAAATATCTAGAGATGAGGCAAGGGGTATGCCACTCCGCTCCCAATGTCTAAACACCCTAACCAGGTTGTTGCCATAATGTTCATGAGCCAGCCTGGGCACACCCAGATTACAGCGGAATTAATGCTACAGATAATGATTTTCAATTGCATACAGCAGTTGTGGACATGGCCACCATGCTTTTTAAGGATCATTTCACAAAACTATAAATTGGTACACTGAAATAATAGAATTACAGGACATGTGTCAGGAGCTTTAGAACTCTTCTAGTCTTCTCCATTTATAGCTAGGGAAACTGAGACCCAGTTGTAAAAATGATCACATGTGCAATTCAATTCCTTAATGGTTTTGGCATCACTCTGCTGTGTTTAAATGTGGGATGAAAGCAAACCCTGCATGGTAGCCTTCCTCCCACACTAGGATTTCCTTCCTTCCATACATATTTGCTAAACATGTTTATTTTTATTCTAGGTTTGTTGTCTGATTTTATATCCTTTCAAACTCTCTCCCTCAACATATCAATTTATCCGGAGCATGACATACTCACTTTTGTTACCTCTGGCTCTAATCTTTCTGTATCTAGATCTCAAACTTCTTTCTATCCCAAAGATCCCAAACTGTAGTTATTCTATGCGTACAACTCACCGTTGTCCAATCAGAACTTCCTCTGTTTAGCCTGTAAGTCATTTCAAAACTTAGCTTGCATCCTCTAAGTTACTGATTGCCCCAATAATGCTGCATAACAAACCATCCCAAAATGCAGCAGCTTAAGGCAATAATAGCCCATGAATCTGCAGGTCGTGGATTTAGGCTTTGCTCTGCTGAGTGGTTCTTCTTCTATCAATTGGTCTCACTCATATGTCGGACAGTTGCATAGAGTGACAAGAGTCACTGGGCCACATACCTCACATACTCCAGCTGGCTTGCCTACACATGTTTTCATGGGGATGGCAGAGGTGTGAGAGAGCAAGAAGTGTGCAAGGCCTTGTTCAGGCCTCCACTTGAGCCTAGACTGCTTATATCCTTTGGCCAAAGCAAGCCACATGGCTGAGGCCAGAGCCAGAGTGGGAGAGTTACTCTGCAAAGTTACATGTCAAAGGAATGGCAGGGTGATGAACTGGGGCTACTAATACAGTCATTCTCCCACACATCCTAAATATAAATGCAAATCTGACATGAAAGTAATATTGAATTTGGTTGTACAGAGCCCATGGTGACTTTGATACACTGATTTACTTCAATGATCACAGATTTACATCTATTCTAGATTGCACTCTTAAGCACCAACACACATTTGATTTTTTTTTTTTTTTGAGTAAAGAACAGTTACAGAACTTAAATTCTATTTAATTTAATTTAATTTAATGTGGCATTTATTTACCACATATGATGTGCCGGTCTGAATAAACAGCTAGCTGTTTACTGAGATGCATAATTATAACGAGGTCCCTACTTAACTCCAATGGCCCCTGTCTTCTCTATATAGGCAGCATATTGACTGTGTGAATAGGGTCTGACCCTGAGGAGTTAGAAAGCAGGACATCTCACTTCATTGGTGATGAGTGAAGGACCCCAAAACAAAACACTAGGCAGAATAAAGAGAAGGTGGGAAATTTAGGGAAGGAATTCTTAGCCTTTCCAGACCACTGGAGTGGCAACTGAGGTGGTAGCTGTGCACTTAGCTGTCTCAAGTTACTCTAAGGACAACAGTTAGCACTGCTTCTAGGAGTGTCACCTGCACATTTTTGTCTTCCAAGGGGAGAAAGGATTAGAAATGACCTATCTGGAAAATGACATGCTATCATTGAGTTGTCTCCAGTCTGCTGTGGAGAAATAGGCTATATCTTCTCTAAGTAGACTGGGAGCCCCATGATAAAGCAAGCATGCCCTTATCATGGCTTGTTAACCTACCTCAGAGCCCTCACGTCCATTGTTAGATACCATCTACAGCTTTCTTCAGCAAACTTTTGATAGGAATTAATAACTAGGCAAAAAAAATGGCCAGTTGTTCCTTTCCCTTTCCCTGCCCAAAGAGGATTTTTTAAAAAGCATTGAAATTAAAGAGGGGCCAGGGTGGTACTGGGCTCAGTTTGTTTGCTGGGCACAGCAGAATAGACAGATATACTTAACTAGGCTAGGAAGGAAAAGAGGATTTATTCTCCAGCAGGAGACTGGAGATGTACAAGCTCAAATCAGTCTCTCTGAGCTGCAGAAATTCTAATATTCTATACCATCGGGTGCTGATGAGTTATTGGGCAGAGCTGGACACAGGTTCCTTCATTAATCAACATTAAGGGGTTGAACATGGTTGGGTGGGTACCAAACCAGGGTGAGTTACAAAGTTACAATCATTTTCAGGGATCAAGGTTCTGGGATAGGAAAGTACAGAGTAGAGGTCAGTCACAAGGTTTTCCATATGGATAGTAAACAGGAGGGTAAGTTCAGTCTAGAATTACCATCACAATAGTAAGTATACACAAGGGAGAGGCTAAGTTTGATTAACCAGGGATGAGACCAGTTTAGAATGACCATCATAATAGCAAGTCTAGGCTAAATCTAGCCAATTTCAGCAATTTCAAATATTAACCTTTTGCTATTATTTTTTTTAAATAATATAACGGCGTCTATATAATTTTTAACCCTTGGTTACAAGGCTCAGTAAAATTCCTCAATATTTAAGCTATACTGGGTTTTTCTAGTACTATAAAATACTATAGTGTGGGCTTAGGAAGGGGAAGGAGGAGGAACTCAGGTAAACTGCATATGCTGTGACAAAAGATGGCATCTCAAGCATCAGAGACCTTAGTAGAGAAAGAACCTATTCCTAACAATCTAGAAAACATGAATTATCCTAATTAAAAAGAAGTAGTACTGACTTATCATATCAGACTCTCAGTAAACAATTTGTGTAGAAGAAAGAAATCATTCCTCTGACTTGGTGGCCCGATCCCCAAATTTCCTGTGTTCAGAGGTTTTACCACAGAGTTATCAGCTTAAAGATTCCACTAGGTGGAGATCCTGAGCCATAGTCCACAGTTTATGCCAAAAATGGAGAAATGTGAAAACATTTTATTTTGCTTTTTACTTCATTTTTCACGGCTCTTTTCTTTTGAAAGATTGCAGAGTAGAATTATATATCGGTTGGTATATTAAAGAAAATCTGGCATGTACAAACAAGCACTTCAAAGGTTTTTAGTAACACCTATCACAGGAGGCTGAATTGATACCAGAAACCAAGAGTGTAAAATCCATGATAGTATTTTATTATAAAAAAGAAGCAGAAGGAGTTTGTGCTTTTCTTTATAACCGCGGTGACAGAATCACACATCAATTATTTGAAATGATCTCTTTAGAAAGAAGATTGTCTTAAATCAGATGACTGGGTTCCTTCAACTAAAAATTTATTTGTTCAGAGACTAGTAAGATAAAGTCAAGATGAAAAAAAGTAGAATAACTTAAATTTCCAAGGCTTGTGAACTAAATGGCTCTTGCATTCATGGCTGATGTAGATATTTGAATGTTATTGTAGGTTGTTTCTCATGCACATTACCTAGTTCTGAAGCAAGAGAGTGTGGGTTGTTTCTCATGCACATGCTCTTCTGTGAGCTGACACCCTTAACTCACAGAAGAGCATGTGAATTTCCAGGTCTGCCCACCAAACAGGATGGTCAGTAGAAGACACCACTAACAGCCCCAATGAGGAGGACTAGCTAGGTCTTCTGGATGCATCTAAGGACTCTCCAAGATGTCAAGAAGCCCTAAGAGCAATAGCTCAATCCCCTCCTCTTTCTACAAATGACAGAGAGGGCACCAGAACTCCTCCTCCAGTGTCCTAGCCACCCCGATGGCTGCTTCTCCTTGTTCATCTGAACTGAGCTCAGTTCCTCAGCTATAAGCCTACCTCCTACGAAGTCTGTAAAAGCCAGTCACAAAGCCCTCTCAAAGTGGTGAAATGTAATGAACTTTAAATCAGGAATATCAGCAGACTTACTGATCCACTGCTAACCTGCCTACTAAACGATGTGATTTTGCTCTTTAGGTCTCAGCAAACTAATCGATAAAATGATGGTGGTGGAGAAGACAGTCTTCTCGTTCCACCCGTGTTCATCTACAGGCTGACTTGAGAAAATAATTAGAGGTTGTATCCTTCCCACCATATCCCCAATAAAAGCAAGATTCGCTTAGAAAGTTGCTTTGGAGATCATTGCACTAATATAGCAACCCTTTGCAAAAGTTTACTTGGGAATATAGAAGTTAAGTTTCCATCAGGGGCCATTTTAATTATTTATTAAGGATTTCACTAGAATTCTATTTTAATGAAATTGGTAAGTTATCAAACAGCCCCAACATCATTAAAATTGAAAGCTACTTTATAAAATAAAAGGGTATTTATGATATTAGATGTGATAGTGGTGATTATTATGATGATTATTAATTTAAAACTGTCCCTAAAGCAGATGTTTACTGTCCTCTCCATATTTGCAACAGTGACAAACTCATCAGGAGATACTGTCTCTTTAGACGGCTTTTGGGAAGATTCAAAGTAATAGCATATGAGAGAGTATGATTTTCAATGTATTCATTTGTCCAGGTCCTATGCAGGGGTGATCTGTGAAATGTGCACAATAAAATGGAGGATATTTGGGCACAGAGATCCAAACAGTGGTGGGTTTGGTTGGATTATCTCATTCCCCATTTTACCAGTAGGAGATAGAGGTCTGCCACTACCTGTGAACTTTTATTGTCCTAAGACTAAATCTCAGTGGGATTTAGAAAAAGGTCTTTTATCTAAGAGAAGATAGAAAATGTTGATGAAATGTTGATAAATGCTTAGGACAGAAAAATATGTGTGGGGAGATACAAGTCACAGATTGGAGTTCTCTGCGACATTTTAGTTACCAGTCTTTGGTTATAAGTGGCGAAAACTAACTCAGACCAGGTTAAACAAAAAGGTGTGTTTATTATAAGGATAGAGGGTGTCTCATTGAAGCTGATGACAGGATAGGACCTGCACCTCAGGAAGGGCTTGGAATAAGAAGCTGGAAAACCACTATGAACTTAGGAAGTGCTCGCTATCTCTTTTCTGTGTCCTTCCACTCATTCCCCTTCTTCTGCCTCTTAGTAGACCTCAAGAGAAGAGGGCGACCATCCTACAGTCTCGGTGTTGACAGTTTCTCAGCAAAAAAAAAAAAAAAAGAAATCAATCCATATTGGCTGCTTATTTCTACTCAATCCCAAATTCTTGGGGCAGAGAATCTGAGTGGACTAACCTGGGGCCAGGGCCCACCTTGACTGGAACAATTCTGTCCCGGGGAGTGGGTAGCACATGCATGGTTTCTGGAGGCCATCCTTGGGGATGTAGTGGCAGTACTCAAAGGAAATGTCGTGCAAAGAATAGCAGAGAATGCCAGCCACGGACAGAGGCAGCGTCTTCTAATGCTTAAAAGCAGGGATCCGAACCAGACGTCCACATTCAAATCACCTCTCTGCCCCTTTGTACCCATGTGATTTTGGGCAACTGACTTGACCCTCTCTGCCTTAGTCTCTCTGTAAAATGAAGGTGCCAACAGTGTTGTTGAGAACATGAAAAGAGCTAATCCATGTAAAGTTGTCGACCCAGTGCCCACAACATAGCTAATCAATAGTTGTTGATATTGTCGATATTATTAAGAGGTACTGATGTTAAAAAAAAAAAAATGTCCAGGATTACCAAGTCAAACAAAGTCTGCTAGTCTTTGCTCCTCTGCTAGAACTGAGCTCACTATCATTTACAGCTCCTGCCTCTTCCCTGCCCTGGGTTTTCCACTCTGCTTTACCCATCTCTGGCTGGCCTCCACTTTGAACTTTTGAATTTGTCTGGCACCTACATTTATTTCCCTCGCCTCATTCTCTCTTCTCTGTACACAGCTTTAAGTTCACGCAGCTTCAAGTCTTGGTATCCCTCAGCCCTTCTTACCTTCTTTAGAAATGTGAGGGCCTGGCCCATTGGCTGGAATGGCTGCAGCCACTGAGCCGTCCTGGGGAGCAAGCTTTTCCCACTCCATGGCAACAGCAAAAAAGCCCTCCTTTGAGGATAATGCCAGACTTACTAAGAATATTATAACCTGTGATCGTCCAAAAGTAATTTCCATTTATGAATGCGACACTGTATCAATAGGCACATTAACTAGGTTGATTGGTAAATGAACAAGGACTTAGGACCACATCTGTCCTACATGAGTTTTGCAGTTAACAAAGCTAATTATATCTATAAGAGCAAACTTGGGTTACTGTGGGATCTTGAAAATGAGCTGGCAATGGCCTCACTGGGGCCTCATTATGTAGAACTAAATGTTATAAATGGTAGTCATTAAGACAAGATTCTACCTTTATTTAGGGGCCAAAAGATCCAAATGCAGAGTTTCTCAAATTGGGCGTCCTGGGAAAGTTCCAAGATGATGGAAGAGAATAAAAGGGAGCAGCTCTGAAAAACTGTGTGGCGGTAGCAACAGTAAAGATCACCAGTCCAGCCTCCCTGTCCACATACTTCCTGTATTAGTCAGCCAAAGGGGTGCTGATGGAAAATACCAGAAATTGGTTGGTCTTTATAAAGGGTATTTACTTGGGGTAGAAGTCCACAATTACCAGGCCATAAAACATTAAGTTTCTTCCCTCACCAAAGTCCATTGCCACTGTTGAAGCAAGACAGCTGCCGACGTTTGCCAGGGTTCAGGCTTCTTGGGTTCCTCTCTTCCCGGGGCTGCATTTCTCTCTGGGCTTAGCTCCTCTGTTTCCTCCACAAGGTCAGCTGTAGACTATGAGGCTCTCTGAGCTTTGCTTCTCTCCATAAGGCCAGCTGTAGACTCTCAGGCGAATGGCTTGTCTGTATCCTGGAGCCTTCTCTCCTTCCTCATGACCAAGCTCTCTTACTTCCCGGGACTCCAGCTCAAGACTCCAACATCAGAACTGCTCTTTGCCATGCCTTTTATATTTTATTCCCTACCCACAAAGGGGTGGGGCTCAATGCCCTACTGACATGGCCCAGTTAACACCCTAATCATAACTTAATCATGCCCAGATTAGCAGACCAGTTTATAAGCATAATCCAATATATATTTTTGGAATTCATAATTACATCAAATTGCCCAATGGCTATACTTCCCCCACGGTTTCCTTTGTCTAGTGACTGCATTGATTAGTCCTCTGACCACTTTCTCCTCCTCTTCATCTGATTATCTTCATATTTCCTGCTAACCCCTTCCCAGTATACTTTCTAGTCCGGTGTAAGGCAAAGGAAAGGTTCTCCTATTATTCTGTCCTTCTTGAATCCTGAAAATAATGTTATACCTGTGTTGTGAAGATGCGAGAATATAAGGTGACATATGGGGATGTCAAGAGATGGAATATGTTAGCCACAGAAGTAGACACACTGCTTCCCACCTAGGAGGGGGCATCTGTTTGAAAATGTGCATGGACATATTTAATTGTCTGAAGGGTGATATGGCTTTTGGTTCCTTGGGAACCAAGAATGCTTGATGACTTGCAATGTACAGGAAAGTCCTGCTTGGTGAAGAATTGTCCAACTCCAAATGCCAGTAGTTCCACTTTTGAGAAACATTAGTGGGGTGAAAAATATGGATTAGTTAGATCAGGGATCACAAACTGGCTACTGAGCCAACAGTTGTGGCCAGCAGAGCTTGTCTGGTCTGGAGCATGTTTTATAAAAATTTCACTTTGAATGCTGGTGGTGGTAGGGATGTGTTCTCGATTTCCCCATAGCCCCACCTCCCCATTGCTTTCCACCACTTCACTCATGCATGGTACCCACCTGGAACTTGAAGACTCTGAATCTGCCAGGTGATTTAGATTTAGTTGTCATAATTCTATATCATTGAGAAGGAAATCATACCATGATTCCTCACCTGTGTTGGTTTGGTTTATTGTCCTCTGGGATTTGTGAACTGTTTGGCCCTGTGGAGAGTCACTGGCATTGTTTCCTGGGTATATTGTTCCTGGATATTACAGGGAGCTGTTACTTTCCAACTTCCCTCAGTGCCCTCATATGGATTTGTTTGTTCTTCCTCCAATTCACCCAAGGCTCTATAGAAAGTATTTTTATTTTATACATTTGTTTGCATATGATTTATGCCTTTTCTTAAAAGGCTTTGAGGGAGCTTACAGTAACAGGACAATTAAAAATAGAAACAGAACCACTTAAGAAATCAATTAAAAGGAGTAGAACTACCAGGATTAATTTGTTACTTCAGACAAACATTTAATTTAACTCTGAGCTTCCTTAGATAAACAAGAATGGATTATATAATTCTCATTGTCCAATAAAAGGAAGCAAGTACCGTTATTTGGAGAGACAAATCTCTTGAGCTGATATTGAAGTCTGAAACTATTTTATTGCATGAATTCTTATAATGTAACCATTCCTAATATTCTCAGCCTGCCTATATTTATTGCTACAAAAATAGATCACAGATTATTCAGTTCAACAAACCAACAGTCTCCCCAGAGTACCCTAGATTCTCATGTACAAGGATGTAGAGAATCAATAAATGCTTTTGCAAATAAATACTTTTGAAAATCTTATGGGGGTGTATATCCACATGCTTAATATGCATGAGGCAAATATTATAAGGCAGATGAATTTTGATGCCAAAGTTCGTTAGGCAATTTGAGACATATTTTTAAGTAAGCACACTAAAAAAAAAAATGGTGCTAGAATTAGACAGTTTGTGGTTAGACCAATAACCCCCTTTTTTATGCTATAGCCCTTGTCTGGTGAGACAGTGGCTTTAATTGGTTTATTCCAAGGATTTATAAAGTCAAATTACCTCCATGTTCTGTGAAGAAGAGATTTTCTTCCCTAAATCTTGAGGTCTAGTTATGGGATTGTGGCCTTCATGTTTTGTGACCACAGGCACAGAAAAGCCTCTAGGTATTTTCTCTTTATGAGACAGTATGTGGATGAAAGGTGATTTATTTGACTTCTCACGTGTGCAGAGCAGGGGAAGAGGACCTGATTGGTAAGACATGGTAATTCACCTGGCCTTGTGTTCCACAGTAGGTCCCTGGAGCCAATGCTGCATTCCTTACAGCAGGCCATTGAGCAAGTTTCTTATCAGAACCTCAGTTTCCCCAACAGTTGCAGGGTATTCATCATTCCAGTCTTTCCTTTTTTTTTTTTTCTTTAGGAAGGTCAAAGAGAAATTTACTACTTGATACCTGACACGGTTTTCTCCCACCATCTCCCTAATAATTAAAAAATTACACACATACAAACTACACACACACATATTTGCATATATATTTTTTTATGGCATATATTTGGCTATATATATATGGCATTATATTTTTAGTGACTTCAAACACTTTTTGGAAGTCAGAGGGGTATAGATTACAAATGAATTAGATAAATAATGAGGCATGATATTTGTTTTAGTCTACCAAAGGGGGCTGCCAATGTAAAGTACCAGAAATGTGTTGGTATTTATTTGGGGTAAACGCTTACAGTCCCAAGGCCATGGAAAGTCCAACTCAAGGTACCATAAGAGGTACTTTCTCACCAAAGTCAGCTGCCACGTGTTGAAGCAAGATGGCGGGTGATCACTGTGGGTCTCTGCCTTCCCCTCTAGGCTTCCTTTTCCTCTTGAGGCTCCGTGGGCCCAGCTTCTTCCCATCTCAGCTGCAGGCTGGTAGAGGCCTTTTCTCTCAGGCTTCCTATATCAGGCTTTACTCTCTCCCCAAGTCCAGCTGTAAACCATCAGGCAAATGGCTCATCTCTCCCAGGAACCCCAGGATCAAAAATGACAGAGCTCTCTCTCTTCCCATGTGTCTTCTTGAGTAAGTGTCCGTTTATATAGGCCCACTAAGGAGGTGGGGACTCAACCTGAGTCACGTCTTATTGGCGTGGTCAAATCGAAGCCCTAATCCTAACAGGTAATTTAATCAAGGGTTCCTCAACTGAATCAAATATAATCAAAGGGTATCACACCCAGAAGAATAGATTAGTTTACAAACATAATCTTTCTATTTTGGGGATTCACAAAAATAATCTCAAACTGTCACTGATTTATAGCAATCCTGCCATAATTCTATCTTCCACCTGAGTGTTTAACAGGACAATTCTGTGGTCACATAGGAGCCTTGCAATAAATATTTCTTGCATGACTTGAGCTCTGTTGCTTCTAATGGAACCCTAACACATTTTCAAAAAACAGAAGATCTTATGAATTTTAATATTAAATATTACACCATGATCAAGGTTGCATGTGATTTAGGCTTCCCCCACTTCCCCTGTGGCCTTGTATGCCATATGGAAAACTCCTCCTTGCTCTGAGAAGCCTGTGAACAAGTTGAACATTTGAGAACACAGTGGAGGTCATGCAAGTAATTTTGGGGATCACCAAGTCTTATAAATGTGTATGCCAGTGTGGATCCCAATGTGTTCACCTTGGGGAAACTGAGGCAGTGGGTCCTGACAATATAGTGAGACGTGACGAGTCTTTAGTTCCATTCAGAGGTGGCTTGGGGGCAGCTGGGGAGCAGCTTGGCAGCCAGCACCTTGTGCTCTCTCAGAAGGGCTGGATCTTACTAAATCACCCATTGTGCAAACAGCTATTCACTAGCAAGTAGTGGTTATAAGATTATATGTCCATAGCAAGGTTTTGATGGTGCTGTAAACCACTCAAGCTCAGCTCTTATAATTTATTGAAACATCAGCTCCCCTCAAGGGAATTACAGGCTGATAATTACCATTTGTCCAGGTGCCATAAACCAAGTCAAGCGACTTTGGACTTCTCCATGGCAGAACTAAATGCTGTATTGTAAAGAGGGAGAAGGAAGCCTTTATAAAACAAAACAGCTTAGCAGACAGGAACCATGCCACCCCTTGGGGTTCTTTTGATATACATAGTCTCTCTTCACTATCCACCCTTGTCTTAATCCCTGAAAATTCCTTTTTTTGGAGGCGCTTCTGCATAACCAGCTTTCCTTTTGAACATCTCCAGAAGCTTTTGTTTTTACCATGGGCTTTGTCTCAGGAATTCTGGCTCAGTTTCTATTTCTCTTTTTTTCCCCTTGTCACTTTCCTCTCCTGGCCGCTGCCTCTGTCTGACTCTTCCTTTTCAGCAGCACGGTCTTTTGAGTAGCTCACTCACGTGGGGAAAAGTCTATTCTGCACAGGGACCCACTGAGGCGTCCATGTCAGTAAAGCAAATTGATGGAAGATTTAACACATTTCCCAATTATTGTCTGCAGATGCTTTTCAGAACAAGCAATCCCTGAAACCCTTCACACACAAGAAAACACACCCCTGGCAAAATGATCTTGTTGGGAGCCTGAAAAGGAAAACCTTGACAAAGGAAGAATAGAAAATAGCCACTGGCAGGAGCTTCTGGACTATAAACCTTATTCCTGCTCAGAGGGATAAGAGCAGGAAGAAGTCCCAGAGCATCCTTTCCTGACCTGGGGTTACCATATTAGAACTGCCTTTTACTGAGAGAGAGAAAGGCAGCAAGGACCTTTTTCCTTATTTTATTCTCTCAGTGGTTATGTTACTGGGTTTTGTCTAGGTTCTTGACTATGCTGCAGAAGTGAATTTCAAGAGCACGTCATGTTGATTAGGCCAGTAATTTATTAAGGAATGGTGAGAAGAGAAATGGGAGAAAATAACAGATCATAGGCCCCAGGTAGAGAGGAAGGGGCTGAAGAGTGATAAAAAGGGCTGATTTATAGACTACAGTTCCCCATTATAGATGACAAATGCCCAGGTTTTACTTGCGTGTTGATCCATGTGGGGGGACAGGGCGAGAGCAGGGCACAGAAGGCAGGGGCTTTTGCACCTGCTTTTTTAAACCATTAATTATTCTGCCCCTTTGCTAATGGTGTGGGAGGAGTCCCAGCTGTTGTTGTTTTGATTGATTACCCCACCCATCAATCCCACAGAAGGGCCCAATGATAATGCCCCTGGAGAATATCTGGGGCTTCTCCTGGCTTCTGGAAGAAATCTCACGAGGGTTTTCAGCAGCCATCCTGGGGGTATCGATATCCACGTGGACTTCTCGCCAGGTTCCAGATCCGTCTATTGATTCCCTATCTTACCAACCTGCTTCAGTTACATTTTTCTATATTTTCCATTTGTTCTTTCTCACTTTTCCACTGTTGTGGATTCAGGTGATTAATCCTGCTGGCTAGTTATCCCTTCTCTACTTCTTTGCCTTGAGAGTCTTTCAGAGGTGATTTCTGAAAGGTCTGCCCAAAACTCAGGATGATGCTTGGACCTTGAGTTCGTCTCCTGGCTTCTAGGAGAAAGAAAGCCAGATACATCCAGACACTGCCAGTTAGAGGGGAAGGTTCACCATGTGTGTCGGCCTGCCCTGTCAACAAGCAGTCTTTATGGCAAGTGAAATGTGATGAACTTTATTTTACTCTATTTTTTAAATAGAGTAAATCTTTTTTCTTTCTTTAACCCTCTTCCCTTCCCCTCCCCACATAAGGAATTAGAAAATTAATTTCAAGACCTTTTCCTACATTTATTATTATCATAGATCCTTATGGGTAGAGCTGGTATTGCAAGTGATCTTAGCAAGGCAGGGGTACATGGAGGTTTAAAGTCCTAGAGGACGAAGTCCCCTCAGCCTGGACAATTCAGCCATGTCTGTCTACAGTGAGGAACTGTCAAAGGCTCACAAACCTTCATGGACTTCTACAGCAAAGTACCGGTTCTGTCTCTGCAAAACAGTCTAATGTTGCCATGAATAATGGCCATGCTGAAACTCAAGTTGTAACCAATGAGAGTCCTGCAGGGCACTGGGAAAGAACTGCATCAGGCCGAGGGGGAGGGTCTCTGTCGACTTCCCCTTGTTCCTCCACCCATCCAGAGAAAGGGCTGGACCTCTGAGGCTTGCAGTTAATGGATGAGAAGGAAAGGAAAAGAGAGCATTCAATAAATGTTTGCTGTCTACACATTCCAATTAGTCAACGGCCCTGCGAGTTGCATATATTTGGTGTGGGTAAAGTGATGCATCTACACCTTTTATTCACATAGGCCAAATCCTAATTTCAGAGCAAACCAGGAGGCAGAAAAATCTTCCAAATGTGGACTAATACCTGAAAGTGAAGCTATAGCCTGGAGGCAGATGTGAGCTAAAAGCAGAGCAAAATTCTGGAGCCATTTTGCTCCAGGGAATGGCGAGAGGAAAGGAGCAAAGGTCTGAACTTCACAGAAATGTAAATAAAAAATTCCTCCTGCTCTGATTTTAATCTGTTCATTGGCTGCTTTGTGTGGAGGGGATACCTAACTGAGTGGATTTGACTGCTCCTTAAAGAAACCAAAGCTTTTCAGGACAGCCTCATCGGTGGGAGCTCCTTACCTCAAGAAACCGTAACTGGAGGTAAATATTAATTCCAGGAGAAGGCCTTCCATCCCAAGAAGTACAGCAACAGTGTGCCTCTAAGGAGCCACTTCTTTTCTTTTCCGTATCCGTTGGAAGCAGATTGTGGGAGCAGAGCTTATCTACCATTTTTATCCATTTTAACAATGCTCTACCTACTGCTAGTTAAACTGAGCTGCCTTAAGCTCAACACAAAAAGCTCTTTTCAGAGCATCTAGTAGATAACTTTTTTAAAAAGAAAAGGAACCTTTTCACACAGCTCTCATGATGCCCTCTCATGAGTTGGAGCTCTGTGCAGACAGCCAGGCCTGAGACGGCTTTTGGAGACAAAGATATCACCAAGCATTAGGTCAACACTAATTCTTTAAAGTTGCCCCTACCTTCTGGCTTTCTTACAACTTCCACCCCACCATTCCCCAGATGGTCAGCCTCATAGGCCTACGGTGGCAGCTGCGATGTTTTTTTTTTTTCTTTGCACATTGGTCAGAGAAGATTGGTAAGTGTGTGAAATCATGTCTCACCTTTGTCAGGCAATGATGTCTAAAATTCATGGTCTCATCTGGAGAATCACTAGGTTCTGTGATGAAGGTGATAAATAAAAGACTTCAAAACAGACAGGATGGTGGACAGATTTTGTAGAAACTCCAAATAGTTTTCCATAACAGTCAGTACACAAGATAGACCTCTGTCCTCTCTGTTAATGAGATCTCCGGAATCCCATTGCCTTCCACAATAAGGGCAGGGGTGGTGCCTGCTCTGCTTCTGCACCTAAGGAGATTTCTGAGAACTTTGTAGTTTATTTTAAAATCTCTGAACATCACTTGAAGCAAGGCTACTTTGAAGTAACTCTGAAGAGTTTGATGAGTATCTGAGAGGTGAATAAAAGGGCTCTGTATAGAGAAATATCCCTTTTCTCCCAAACCTAGTTGTCCCATTCGCTCGACAGCCTGCCATGTGGACAAGAAAAGAGTTTTTGATTGTTGTTCTCATTGAGGCTACCTCAGGCCCTAGCCTAGAATCAAACTCGACTCAGTCCTGAAGAGAAAGGAAAACATTGCCTACTTCCTTTTTAATCTTCAGTGTGGCCAACTTCTCCCCTACACCCCCAATTGCTTTCTTTCATCTCCTGTCAGCATTCACCTGCTGCTGTGTCCATCATTGATACTCTGACCCTGATCAGTGTCATACCACTTACTTTTGGAATGGAATTTCCTGTCATCTCTGTCACAGGTCAGTTCTTCTGGAAGCAGAGATTACTGTACAGAGATTAGGGGGTACTCTTGTGATTGAGAACTGTGGATGGGAGGGGAAGGAAGTAGTTTGGGGCACAAGGAGAAGTTGAGCTTCAGTGCAGTCCCGGTGAAGGCCTCAGCTGAGCCAGTGTGCGTGGGGGACACTGGAGCCAGATGGCCCCTCAGGGCTGTCCTGAATTGGCCCAAAGACCCTAGTTCTTGTATCCTTTAAATAATTGGATATAGGAAGCCACTGGCAAGAGGTGTGCCCTTGGGAAAAGTGGCTCTCTCCACCCAAGGTAATCTCCGTAGGGTGGCTTCAAAAACAGAATTGTACATTGGTGCCGACTTCGTACTTCAGTGAAGCAGCAGCTGATGTGAATCTTCCCCAGCAGCTCTGGAAACTGGTTGTGTGAGCTGGGAGAGGAGAGAGCTAGCATTTAGACTCAACAGGAAGCCTGAATTTCAACAGAGAAAAAATATATAAATATTTATCTAATCACATAATTAAAGGAAATTCACTGCCCCTGTACAGTTGCAATCCAAATGGCCCACTTCATTAAAATGCAAAAGTTCTTGTGAAATACTTTAAACTAATTTCCTCAAAAGGCTCTTTCTCCCTTGAGTTTATTTTTCACGGAGGAAACAAATAGTTACATTCATATATAACATATGTAATTTTATATAGTGTGTATATACATATATATGTGTTTGTATACATATGTGTGTGTCTGTGTGTGTGTGTATATATATATATATATATTTTTTTTTTTTTTTCTTTTTAGCTGCATTTTGCTTTTACCCTGTACCCTCTTTCCCTTGTACTCTAGAATAGCCATCCATCATTGGGCACTTAAAGAAGACATTACCAAATGACATCGTGGAACATTTTCTTCTATGTTACCATTACAGGACAGCAGGCAGATTTGTCTACACAGGTGAAGGTAGTGGGGAACTGAATTATTCAGTGAATTTGATTAATGTTTATGTCAGAGCAGGAACTAATGTATCAGTAATGGGGAAGTTCAATTAGTGCTTTAATTAATTAGACTCCTGTTTTTAGCTCTATTGTGAAGGATAATTATTTGTTAGCTTTGCTTAGGGCCTGTGTTAAGGCCTTGATTGCAGGTATTAAAAAAATACAGCGCAAGGAAAGTTGGGGCTCTCTGAAGAAAACGGAAGCTTGTGAGACTAGGAAATGCCCGTGAAAATTCAAAGGTGTTATCAGTTACTGGAACTGTTAATGGCATCATTGAAAGTTAGAACAAAGTTCTTAAGTAAGACCACTTTGATGTGTTAATTGCTTTTCTTTTGAATTTAGGGCCACTTTCAACTTTACTATCAAGAAAATACAATATCATGCATTTAACTGAGAAGTTGAGTTGGTCTGTCTGTCTGCCTGTCTTTCTCTCTCTCTCTCTAGGTCCCTACTAGGAGCTTTTATCCTTACACTAATAAATCTACTAATACAAATTAAGGCCATGGAGGTTTAATCTTACAACAAAATGTAATAAACCTGCAGGGCAGCTTGTGCGCCGTTAGATCTCTCCCCCTACTCATCGCTAGGGTTTAATCATATCTTAAAGGCAAAGTGATTTAAATGCCTAAGCATCTGCACATAGACTTTCTTTTGTTCCTTTTGTCCCAATGGTTCTCAAACTTGAGTGTGTGCAATGATTTCCATGCAAAAACATACTCTTGACACCAAGATAACTGTGCTTCATGGGCCAATTAAGGAATTCTCAAGGACAATTTTGACCATCTGAGAATGATAGTAAGAAGGAAATCAACTATTGAGCCAATTAGGCCTGGGCATCAACTGAAGATCAGTGCAAATGTGTTATCCAAACTAGCCCTTCTCCTCAACTCTGGTTTTAAGATGTTACCTAGCAACAGTAGCAGAATGCTACTGTCTTATTAGTATTGTATCACTGAGGTTTATGAATGATTTGCCTTTTCTTTGGAATGAATTAGAAAGCAATTAACATCAGTGCCATAAAATAGCATGCTTTATCTTTGGCATGCTGGGTATGCTTGACTGAGAAGGAGAGAAAGAATTCCAACTTAATATCCAGACCTGGAATTCTTAGCCTAGCTCCTCTAGGCTGTAACTTTTAACTGTGAGTTGTGATTTTTTTAATTTAATGCAGTGTTTGAAAAATGTGATTTTATAGCTGATTTTCTTCTTAACTTTAACCACGGGTACATTTTCTAACAAGAAGGAAACAAAGAGTAAAAGAAAGAAAATATCTCATCTGTGCATGGTAAAGAATAACATCGTAGCTATTTTCTGTTCTTAACGACATAACAGTGGCAGTGCCCCCAAATGTGGCAAATGCAAAAACAAGAGAAATCTACAGTATTTATTATGAATATTAATTAAAAACAACTTGCAAATATATAAAACCATGTGTTCACAATATTTATAAAAACATAATTCTTTAAAATTTCTTTAATAGTCTATATTTGCACCTTTACCCATGAAGTAAGTGAAAGTCTAGGAAAAAATAATCAAGGAAGAAACGGGCCATATTTAATTATTTTCCTTGAAAAGAAAATGACAGTTATTAGTTGTATGCTTATACAGCAGTGTTAGGAGCATCTTTAGTGTGTTTGGAGTATTTTGGGCTGCAATTTTAGCTTTATTCCTCTCTTTATTTAGTCCCATCTTTATTTGTATATCTTCCTTTACCCCTCTTTCAACTATTTTATATTTTATATTCATGTTGTAAATTACATGCTTAAGACTTCTGAAACTTTTTTTATGAAGAAAGCATGAGGATGTATATGTGTGTATGTGTATGTTTGGGAAGGAAGGTAGTGGTGGTAACTGGCAAATAAGTAAATATACTGAAAAAAAAACACAAACATATAGGCATACGTGGCCCTGAATCTCTTGCATGGCTGTACTTGAATGAACAAACAAATGCAATCAAGAGGAAAGCTATTTGTAAATTTTAAATATATTAAACATGTATTGATTGCTATTCATTGGACTATTGTATGTACTTCCCACATGCTGGGAAAGAAGTGATTGGTAAGATGTGGCCCCTGCCATCAAGAGGGTCATGGTCCATGGGAAAAGCCAGAGGAGTAAAAGGCCATCAGTACTCCATGAGCTACCTTCTACAAATACTTGCGTTTAGACCTAAAGGAGGAGTAGCAACCCCTCATGAGAGATGCCCTCTCTTTAATGAAGGTTGAGAACGCAAAAGTAGTGAGAGTAAAATAATTAAGCCTTGGAAAGCTTCAGTGGAGGGATAGTTTCTTTCTGTTTATGATGGGAAGGAGAAGCTCTGCCATACCAAAGAAAGCCAGAGCATCGCTGAAGCAAGAGGGAGTGAGGCCAGAAGATGTTGAACCGTACCTCCTGTGGGAAAGGGGGTGTTCAGGACCACCAGCCTCATGTGAGGGTCTTGTGAAAGGGTGCTGGCCTCTCAACCCTCACAGCAATCCCATAACACGTTTTCATTCAGGAGATAGTTACAGAGGGTCAAAAGAAACAAAGTCACCAGTGAAATCAAAGCTGCAGGTTCACTGAAGGACAAACTGCTCTGGAGCAGGGAGATCTCAAACCCAGGGAGCTGCAGTGAGAAGCTCGAGAGCCATCTGGTCACAGCTGCTTTTAAAGGCATCTAGAGAATTCCCAACTGGAGGGTCACAATGACTACCTGACATTGAAGTTCCTTATTATCTACAGGGGTTCTTACAAAGTGGGGAGCAGATATACAATGATTAGTATGATATCCTTGTCCAGTCTGATAAACTCTCTACTGCACCAAAACTGGTTTATCACCAGGTGTTCTTTATTTTTTTATTTTTTTATTTTTTAAAGATTTATTTATTTTTATTTATTTATCCCTCCCTTGCTGCTTGTGTTTGCTGTGTCCATTAGCTGTGTGTCTTCTCTGTATCTGCTTATCTCCCCCTTGCTGTGAGGTCTTGCTGCATCAGCCCACGGCGGTTGTGCGTGCTGGCCTACTTTCACAAGGAGGCCCCGGGAAGCGAACCCCAGGCCTCCTATATGGTAAACGGGAGCTCTATCGATTGAGCCACACCCGCTTCCCACCAGGTGTTCTTTAACTGCAGTTCTGTAGGATACATTCCAGTTTCTTGGAAAGCACCTGAGGTCAATTGTCTTTGTCTTCTGGAAAATCCATTTTATTTTACTTAACAAGAGCAAGCACCGTGTTAGGCGTTGAGGATATAGCAGGGAATGAGTCAGCAAGATCCCTGCTTTCATGGGACTTCCCCTGGGAGAAGCAAATGGCCAATTTGTAAACAAAGAAGCAAACAGGAAGGTTCCAATAGTGATGTAACGGGGTGTGTGCAAGTGGGGCATCAGGAAGTGATGGTGAATTGGGATGTTTTTGGAAGAAGGGAGTCAAGCATGAGATGTGGGCACAGAACATTCCAGGCAGATACAGAGGCGCTAAAATGGAAATAAGCATAAGGTCTTCAAGGAACAAAGGGAAGGTTAGTGGGTCTAGAGGAACTTGAGCAAGGAAAAAACGAGGAGGAGAGGAAGTCAGAGAGGGGCCAGGTCACGGGCTTCGGCTGAGAGTTTGCCTTTTATTCTAAGTGTGATGATAAGTATTGGATAGTTTTCAGTAGAGGAGGGACATGATCTGATTTTCTTGTTAAAAAGATCACTCCAGCTGCTCTGTGGCAAACGGACTGGTGGGGGCAGGAGTAGAAACTCTGAGGTCAGTGCAGTGGGGCAGATGGAAGGCAGTTCAGGCTCAGTGAATTTTAAAATCATCACAGATTTGACATAGAGTCTGATTCTACAGCCCAATTCCTTTCTGTTATTAGATTCCCCACCCCCACCCCCATTAGTTGCTGCAGTCATGTGCCAGGAACTTGTATAATAACTCTGATCAAAGAGATCAAGAAAATCCAGTGATCTTTAAACTAGCTATCAGCCACTAGCCTTGGGCAAGGCAAAGAAGTTCACATGATGTTATCTTGGCTGAGCCCTGACCTATCCACAGGTCTGTCTCTAACAATTGTGGGACCCACGACAAGAGTGTAAATGGAGGCCCACATACCATGTGCCTAAAGAAAGTCACAAGTCAAGCTAGCAGACAGTATATATATATTTTATTTCATAATGACCTGGAAGGCCAGTTCAGATTTGGAATTCTCAAAACTCCAAGTTCAATGCCAGATTGCAAGTCTCCTTTTGCTGGTTGCCAGCCTACTCTGACTCCATCCCAGACATGGGAAAAGGACCCGAGGAGTCCTAGGGGCAGGCTTGGGACCATTAGGGCAAGGGGCTGATGGATAAGCCCAGAGTGGGGTCTCTAAAGAGCAGGATCCAGAGACCAGGCTGTCATTTTGCCAGTTTTCAGGGTGGTACCCCATCTGTAAAGCTAAGAGGTGAAGTTGGAAGCTACCAAGGACTGAAAGCAGACCAGATCGCTAAGGAGAACTCTAAAAAGACCAAAAACTAACCCAAAATACTCTTATATTAGTTTCCTGTGGCAGCTGTAACAAATTATCACAAACTCTGAGGCTTAAAACAACAGAAATTAATTCTTGAACAGTTCCAGAAGCCAGAAGTCTGAAATCAATATCACTGGGCCAAAATAAACGTGCCATTGGGGCTACGTTCCCTCAGGAGGCTCTAGAGAAGCATCCATTTCTTGTCTCTTGCAGCTTCTGATGGCTGCTGGCAGTCCTTGGTCTGTGGCCACATAGCTCCAATCTTCAACGCCTGCATCTTCAAATCTCTCTCTACTCTATCTTCCTATCACCTTCCCCTCTCTCAAATCTCCCCCTGTCTCTCTTTTATAAGGACACATGCAACTGTACTTAGGCCCATCCAGATAATTATGGGATAGCCTCCTTGTCTCAAGATTCTTAGCATAATCATATCTGCAAACACTGTTTCCATATAAGCCTCTATCAATCCAGGGATTAAGACTTGATATCTTTGGGGTGTGGAGGTGTGAGGACTTTATTCACCCTACCACAGCTTTGTCATTGCCCCATGAATCAGGTTATAACATTTGGTCAAAATAAAATAAAATAAAAAAAGCCAAAACATTGCTTTTGAGAGAAAAGGCAGTTAAACTCATTTTATCACCTAATATGGAAAGGCAAAATTTTTCATCTTGAACACTGTAAAGACAGCATGAGTGATGACAAACATTTTTTACTCATACACCTTTTTCCATGATTGGGGAAGAAAACTGATGACCGAGAAAAGCAAGGATTTTAAACCAATTGCTTTTCTAATTTTGTTTAGATTAATCAGCACCATTTTTGTCCGTGACGGGCAGGTGGCAAACCCATACCAGGATGGAAAGAAATTTTTTAAGCATTTCAGAAAAAAGGTGAATGCATTCAAATTGGCAGGGCCTGATGACAAGCTTTTTTCACAGAGAATTTGAGATAGATAAATTATATCCAATACAAGTCCTCAGAGAGCTCACAATTTAGCATGTGAGAGAGATACAGAAACAAACAATTAAGAAAATGCAAATACAATATGTTAAATGCCGTGAGAGGGATATGATTGAAGTGCTGGGGATAAAGGTCCAAAAGGAGTAAAAAGAGAACCTAAGTAAACTCAGGAAGCACACAATAAATATTTGAATGAATGGACTGCTGCCCCAACCCCTACCCTATCAAATTCAAGCCATCATCATCTCTTGCTTGAACCTCTCAGCCTCCAAACTGGTCCCCCAGCTGCCATTCTTGCCCCCTACCCCCAAATCCATTCTCCATATAGGAAATCAGATCATATCTTTTCTGCCCAAAACCTTCAAATCGTTTCCCACCATATTGGGAATAAAATTCCACCTATTTGCTTTGATGGGCTCTGCCAAACATGTTGTAGCCCCTGCCCACCTTTAGACTTTTCCTCATTCCACTGTGTCTTCTGTTCACTGTTCTCCAGCCTCCCTGGTCTTCTTTCTCTTTCTGGAATGTCTGGGCTCATTCCTGCCCCAGGGCCTTTGCTCTTGCAGTTTGCCTTGCTCAACCCTGGCTCCTTCATTTCATCCAGGTCTCTGCTCATATGTCCGTTTCCTAGAGAAACCTCACCTGCCCACCTTATCTAAAGGCACTCCAGTCAATGTTTTTTTTTTCATAGCAATTACCAGCTTCCAAAGTGATCTCATATGTTTGTTTATTTTCTTCCTTCCTCCGTTGAAATGCAATTTCCTTGAGGTAGGGACCTTGTAAATCTTATACAACATTTTATTCCTAGTGCCTGCCATACAATAGATAAAAACTTTGGCATCTCTGATAATATGAGAATTCAAAATCTAGATTGCCCAAGGTCAAGGCCTCCATCAAAAGAATTCCTAGAAAATAAACAGCAGCCCTAGTGCTCTAAGCATTAGCCACATTATCACTCCAAGCCTTTAAGTAAGCTTAAGAGTTAATTCCATGAAGACCCTGGTGCACAGCTATAAAGTTTTCATGAAGGACAGTTTTAGTGTTCTGTTCTTTCCAGACTCCTGGGCTAGTTATTGAGCTAGAAATATGACGCAGGAGTAAAAGTGAACTTAAAAAATACAGTGTCGCTTTAAAATGAGAACAGTCCAAGAGATAAAATTGTAGTGATAATTTGAATGAATTATTTGAACATCTCTCTTCTTTCTCTGGAGCCTTTCTCTGCTCTTCAACAATAAAAATATCTGTTAGTGCTTTGCAACTAGAGAAGCTTATAAAAACATGTCTTGGTTGCTTAGTGATACTCTGTAGTCAGTATTTTTCATTAATCAGTCTCTATATTGTGTTTTGTATGGAAGCCTCTCTCCCTTGAGTTATTGCCTGAGCATCAAACCAGAATATTTTGTATGCCAATCATGTTAAATTAGAGGTTAAACTGAAAAAGCTCCTTTGTGTAAAGGTCAAGCTCTTTTTAAAAAGCTTCTGACATTCGAAGTTGAAGAAGTAAATAACAAAAGAGGATGGTGAAGTTGAACAAATGGGCCTTAATTGGCCATTAGACTTGGAATGGTTTCCAAACAAGGCCTAACTCTGCATTATCCACAGTATCCTAAGGTAATTCTCCCTTAGTGGGCACACTTCAGATAAATATCATCTCATTTCTTTCTCACTAAAAACTTCCTCTGGATGTTGGCACAGTAAATACCGGTATAGCAAGCTTCCCCTGGCTTGCACCTCTTTTCTCTGATTCTCCACTTAATCAGACTTAATCATTATTCATTTGCCTAATTCAGAAAACATTTAAAGCTGTTTTTTGCTTTATCATTTTCACTAAGAAAGCTGCTAGATCAGTGGAAATTTTTGAAGCCTCTTAAACCACTGGAGCATAAAATGGTAGATTCTAATAATTCCCAAAATATGACGGGGGTACGGGAGCTGTGGAATTCAGGAAGTTCATTTAGTGGTGAGAGGAGCACGTGCGGGGCCTGGCAGGCTGGTAAGCAGAGATGGCGCTTGCGGGGGTGGGGTGGACAGTTTTTTTTTTTTTATTATTGTGGCTCAGCTCCGAAGGGATTTTGAGTTAGAAACACCTGTGTAGGAAACAACTGCGTACTGCTGTCATCTCTGATTAACAGAAGCTGGAGTCGAGTTCCATGATGAGGGAGCCACAGGCAGGGCCTGTTGGAGAGCCGGTCTCCTGTCAGTTGGTGACGAGGGCTCCCTTTGACAGGCTTGTGGAGAGGCTGTATATATTCAGGTCCCTAAGGGGGAAAAGGGGCATCGGCAGGTTTCTACCAGCTGGAGTGGTTAGTCTGTGGACATCGAAATCAAGGGGCACAGCTGGGAACTCGCTATGCTCTAAAGCCAAATGGAGATTTGGCATTCACCTGGGGACACTAGAGATTCTGGACTTTTCAGGACTATAAATTACTTTGAGTTCTATATGGCCAGTGCCTGAGACATGGTATTTAATCAATGGTAGCTACTGTTATTAGCTGCTCACCACCTGCATCCTTAGAATCATAAAGCTCTGGGCCATCCTTCTGCCTTTAGGGGCTTAGAAGTGACCAGGAAGTTATTCATGCTAAATTCGCATTTATATTCATACGTAAAGAAGAAAAAATAGTCTGTCCTCACACTCCTGCCTTCATTCTTGAAATCATTAGGAGTGCCATGGGAAACTAATGCACACCAGCTAGCAGATACCAATG
>JAQZBX010031182.1:0-26458 GCA_029593785.1 Cabassous unicinctus
GTAGGCGCATGGGCCAGTCCCCACTGAGCCACGCACCAAAATGATAACGTAACAGGAGAGAGACTCGGGAGAGCCAAGACGAGATGTGCCGAGAAACCAGGAAGAGGTGGTGCAAGTGGCAGGACACCTCTCTCCCACATCGGAGGTCCCCAGGATCAAATCCCGGTGAAGATTGGAGGAGAAGAATGAGAGGAGAGGGCAGGAAACAGACACAGAGAATTGCCCAGCGAATGGACACAAAACAGCAAACGGGGGGTTTAAAATGGATAAAGTAAATAAATAAATGCTTTTTAAAAAAAGAAAAAAAAGTACTACTTTAGCCCTTTCTAATAAAGCAAATTACAGCTTCTCTGTAGTTTCACATGCACCATTTAATGTGACTGAGGCTGTTTTGTCACCGTAAGTGCCAGCAGTAGAAATGGGGAAGTATAAACATTTTCCCTTCTACCAAAAGGGTGCCAGGATAAGCTAGCCTTTTGGTCTCGTAAAAGCTGATCAAAAAGGCCACTGAATCTGGAAAAAAAAAGATGTGCTTGGAAGTACCGTCCTCTGAGGGCTCATTCCCCTAAAGGTGGAAAATACTGAAGAAAATAAATGGCTCAGAAATTAAATTGAGAGATCAAGAAAGAAGGAAAATGGAAAAAATGGAAGGTGATAACTGTAGCTAGGTTCTACATTGATAATCCTGAAGTTTCCTGGAGTTACACTAGCATGCTGAGCTAAATGAGGCGGCTTATAAGCAAGCTGCTTTGAAACCAAGTGGTTTAAAATGGTGGATTCTCCAGTGCGCCAGCTGTGTTTTCAGGTGTAATTCCGGTATTCATACCAAGCAAAGCAGAAGCAAGGAGAATGTGTCTAGTGTATAGGATGTAAAATGAGTTGGCAGCCCTCGAATGCCCAGCTGAGACTTTCTCATCAGGAGAAGCATGTTCTGGCTCTGTCCAAGGTAACGCTGGAGGCACTGCTGCTGCTGAAGTGCTGTAAGCAGGAGGCAGCTGCAAAGTGACTGACTCCTGGGTTTGCTCTTCCACCTATTTGAAGAATACACGGGGCAGTAGCTGCTTGCTGATGGCCTTTTCTCAGGATCTCGTTGGACACAGTTCCAAGCTGAAGAAGGCAGGAGAGAGACCAGGTTTCTGAAGATAGCGCCTGCAGACCGTCTCGTTTACTGTGATGTTCCGCTGGGCACAAGTTCACTTTCTCCAATCCCAGGGACTTCTTCATTCTGGATTCTGAGGGAAAACACTGACATCCAGGGGGCTGTCAGGAGGACCTTCTGTTTCTGTGGCAGCATCTGAGTCCTGGGAAGGTCCCTGCCCACTGGCTAATTCACAGGCTGTCACCCCAGCAGTGCAAATACCAGACTTCACGTTACATCCGTGTAAATCCTGTCTCCGTAAGGACTCAGCCTTAACTGCACGATGCACTGAACTGTGGGAGATCATACACATGCCTGTGTTCATGCTCAACTGGACTGCAGGCGGGCAAGCCGGAGAGGGTCACTAGGCCGTCACCAGAAATGAGGCGCAGGTAGTCGAACCCTCTGTCTGCTTCAAGAAGAATGTTTCTCACTGAAGTTTCACTCGTTCCTTCAGGAAAGTCAGCCCTCAAGACCTGACTTGCCGAATCATAGGCCACAAACAGAGAAAGCTTCCAGCAGTGAAAACTGTCCATGAGCTGTCATATTGGGGTGCTGGAGAAAGTGAGACAGACTGGCTGCTTTCTGTGAAGCTGCAGGCGCTCTTCGGGCTGCTTTCCAGACCTGTACTTTTCATAGTCACTGTGGTTCCTGTAGGAAGGCGTGTGGCGTGCGAGGGGGACAGAAGTCAGGCTGTCGGATCCTCCGGCTGTTTCCGCGGCGCTCACGGAGAGAAACGGTGATGGGGCGTATCACGTCCCCAGGAAAGGGATGGCTCATCAGCCAAGCGCTGGCGGAGCCTGGTGTCAGGCCGCTTTCCAGGTCCCAGTGATTCCACTCGTGCTCATGCAGTGCAGAAACTGCACCGAATCACTCTAATTCACCCAAAAGTGGAAGATTTTTGTTTTATCTTCAAGAGGTAGAAATGCCCCTGGCGGCGACCGCAGTTGGGGGCCCACGAGGGGCCAGGCGAGAGCTCTGCAGGGCGTCATGCAGGGCATCGGCGCATGTGGCTGACCAGGATGTCCGCCCGGAGCTCTGCCCTGCCCGGGCAGCCCCACCCGCCCAGGGCGTGACCCGGCCGCCTACCCCGGAGCCCTCTGGGGGCCTTTTACAGCTGCACACATGTGGGGCAGAATCACGTTTCACAGCTTTAAAAATGGCATTCACTTCCTACGTGTTGTGCAGAATAAAGGGGAAAGCACGGCTGTAGTTAGCATGTGGTCTTATAACTGTACAGGGAATGGCTATTTCTGGCAGTGCACATCTGCGGCTTTTTAGGCAATTGATGATAACAGTCGTACTAAGTGACCAGTAGAGAATATGGAAATAGTTTGTGATTTCTCTCTTTTTTCCACAGCACAACTATCTTGCTCAGGTCACGTCTAACATCTGGGGAACCAAATTCAAGATTGTGGGCTTGGCTGCTTTTCTGCCCACCAACCTCGGCGCAGGTAAAGCCCCGCCCTGCCTCCACCTGCTGCCTTCTGTGTACTTGGAGCGCAGAATCCAGTTTCACCCTCCAGTTGGCCTCGCGTGGGACGTGAGCTCCCTAGACACCCAAAGATTAGCGTGTATCTTACCTCCAGACTTTGACTCCACCCTGCATGATTTTGCAAAACTTAGAATTATCACTCAGATTGATTTTTTACCAGGGGCACTTTAATGTTTTATATAGGCCCTGACTTATAAAAGTGGCAGAAACAGCAGAACTCTCTATGAAAGAAAGCTCTGATTGGCTTCTAGATATTTTGGTGTCTGGTCCTTTTACTGGGGGAGGGGGAGAGGTCTTGGTACAAGTGTCTTTAGATTCTTGCGTCAAAAGAAACTCCCTTTGAAGAAGAAAGCATAAAGACTAAAGAGAAGCTAGCTGGCTGTCAGTGCAGCTCCTAGTGGTAAATCTATAAATTTCGTATCTAAATACCAGGTAACTACTTACCCTTCCCGTGACAATATGAGGCATAGAGGAAAATTGAGCACTGACAGTGCCAAGTGGGTGGGAGACACTTGTCCTGTTTCCCTCAGAGACATGGAGAAATGGCAGGTTTAAGACACTTACCCTGACGGGTAGACCCCATTTGGGTGAAGAGTCATGTTGCTCGCCGCCTCGTGCTCTCAGGCTGCCTTAATTGTTCAACCATCTTATCTCAGATGCACTCTGTGTGACTGCAAGGAGTGGTTTCATGCACAGTTAGATCCTTTAAAATAAATTATTCTACCAAATCAGATGTTTAGAAAGAGCTATTGCTGGAGCAAGAGTGGCTCAGTGGTCGAGTGCCTGCTTTGCTTGTACGAGGTCCTAGGTTCGATCCTCGGTACCTCCTAAAGAAAAGACCTGTTGCTATGCATGCATCTTCAGAGATTTTTTTACATTTTGCTGTATCTGGATTTTTCATTTTGAGGTGTCTCGGCTCAAAGAGAACAGAGAAATAAAAGTAACACGTAAAACTGACTTAGGAAATATACTGCATCATCCCTGAACATAAGTGCAAAGAAAGCCTCCTATGATATTTCCAACAACCTGGAAACTTTCTGGTGATGCAAAAGCCTATTCTTCGGTTACTCATCAGTGTCCTGTTAATGTATATGTTTCGTTTTAACCGTTGCTCTCTGAGTATCGTGGTTATCCCACATCAGTAAGCTGAGGCCTGCCTCATCTGCTTACAGTAAATATTGAAAAAAAGGAACGGAAGTGAGATTCACTTGATGGATCTTTTCACTGTGCCCTTACTGAGACCCACACGTGAGCCAGCAGGGGTGTTGAAATGGGCGAGCCTTGGTGCTTGAGGTGCTTGTGGCTCCAGCGTGAGTCACATGACTGGGTCAGCAGTGAAGCCGCCGGGTCATTGACCGTTCTGAGAAGAGCGCTTCGGTGTGTGTAGTTACTACCCATTTGTCAGGCTAAAAGAATTTTCCACTTGCTTCTACTAGGGAAATGAGATGAACTCAGATTCTAGAAAGTACGGTACCTAGGACGTCCCATTCAACAATCTTTTCAAAGACAACATATGATATTCTACTGGAATTGGGAGAAATGAACACTGATCCGCATGTTGAAGAATCTGTTTCCTTCAATTAGAATGATCTAGCCTATAATTTTAAAAATTATTTGTATTTCTTAATTTGTGAAATAGGTAATTGATTCAAAAGATTCAAATCTTGGGAGAAGTTGCGGCTCAAGCAGTTGAGTGCCATCTTCCCGCATGGGAGGTCCTGAGTTCAGTTCCCAGTGCCTCCTAAAAACAAAAACAAACAAGCAAACAAAAAAACCAACTCGGGAGCAGATATAGCTCAGTGATCGAGCACCAGCTTCCCACACATGAGGTCCCGGTTCAATCTCCTGCCCCGGTACCTCAAAAAAAAAAAAAAAAAGATTCAAAACTGTATGCAGTAAACAGTCTCTCTCGTGCTCACCCTCAGCCACCTAGTTTTCTTCTTTGGAGGCAACTGATTTATTTATTTTTTTTGAGTAGGTACCAGGGATTGAACCCAGGACCTCATACATGGGAAGCAGGCGCTCAACCCTGAGCTACACCTGCTCCCCTGATGCTGTTTTTTTAATCCCTCCTGAGATATTTTATTTTATTGCTATTTGTCAATCTGGATGACAAAGAATAGCACTTTAATCCATTAATTCTTCAGCCATCCAGAAGCATATAGAATTTTTAAACCACAAAAATTCATATTCACTCTTTGTGGACAAGAGAGATGACTACTTGGGCAGGGCATGCGAGACGCACTGAGTAGAAAAAGCCGTCTTCGCCAGGACTGATGCAGCGCCAGCCCTCCAGAGGCCCATCCAGAAGGAGGGCTGCTGGGCTTGCGAGCGGGCATGGGGGGCACCTTGTCACCCTAACCTCTGGGCATGAAAGGAAGCTGGCGGCGGCTTCATCCTCCATTTAACCTGCTGCCAAACTTAAATTCAGATTCATTATGTTCGCTTTGTCCCTAAGTATTTTAGTTGCAGCCTAGACCTTCCCTTAAATGTGCCTGTTAAAGTCCATCTTAGGGCTTGAAGAAGCCGTGCGGAAGTTCCTTATAAATTTCTTTGATCCTTATATTGAAATCAAAAGTCAATAGGACAAGAATCCAATTCTGAAAAAAGGCAATGTTTTATGTATCTGTGATATTATGTCACCCATTGTCTTGTAGTTGCTGCCAAATAGCTCCCTGATTTCTAGGGATTCCCCAAGCCTGCCACTCGGGTTTTCAAACCCATTTTCACTAAATTATGATTCTATTGCAAGCGTGGTTTTTTTTAAAAAAAGTGTATTTATTATACCCCAGTTCATTCCAAAAAAGAATATAAGTCTGAGCTGTGTTTTTAACCTTCAGGATTTGTCATTCTAGAGACAAACCATTGGCACAGTGGCCGAGCTAGACCAAGAATTTGTTACTGGATCCAAAACGTGGCTGGCGTGGCCCCACGAGGCCCCGGGAGAGCCAAGATGAAGAGCTGCTCAAGGGCTCTTGGCCCTGCCACGCAGACCTGCATTTCTCTTCTATGGCTCTGCTGACACTGTGGCTCCCCTCCGCTGTGTCTGTGTTAACCAGGCCCTCCTTGTCCCCCAGTGATCTATAAAACCAGCCTCCTGCATCTCCAGCCGCGGCAGATGACCATTTACCTCCCAGAAGTCCGGAAGATTTCCATGGACTACATTAATTTACCTGTCTTCAACCCCAATGTTTTCAGCGAAGATGAAGATGATTTACCAGGTGTGTCCCCGTACGTCACCTACTTAGTGGATCATGAGGGGGCCGTGGTGGTGAGTAGTGGAGAATTACAGGGTCCGTCCCTGCCTGCCGCCAGTTAGGAGCAGGTCCCGTGTCCTCAGGAAGGGAGGCAGTTGGCCATGGCACGGAAGAAGCAGCTTCCAGACCATGGCTGAATGAGGTGGTAGGATACCTTGTGTTCACAGAGCGTTTCTGCAACATCGTTTTATCCTCTTTGCAACCCTCTTAGTTATGTGCCCAGATAAAAGATTTGTTTACAGGACCAGATGAAATCAGACTGAAGCCCAGTCGCGTAGATTCCTCGTGCTCTCAGTCCCTCCGGTGTTCCTGTGGTGCCCAGACAGCCCAGGGCCCGGGATGGCCAGCTTTACATTTAAACACCCTCTTGCCCCATGCGGTGCATAGCCCGCTGCAGGAGCCTGGGCGAGTGAAAGGTAAACTCTGTTATAAGGTGTTAAAGTTCCGTTTTGCACATTTTCAAACATCTGCAGCATCTTAGGATAATTTCAGCGTTTTCTAGTTGGAGGGTCCTATTTTAATTAATAACAGAATCGAGCGATTTTAACTAGCTTGCCAATTATTTGTCTGTAACTCTTCTTGGTTACTAGGGGGTCTTGAAAAACGTTTGCTTGTCTAAGTAGCCCACCTGCACTTTGCTGGCAAGCACACGCTTCCGGGGCCCCTTGTGTAGGCGTCCAGAGGAGCCCCCAGGGCCCTGCCTGCCCCTCTGGTGCAGCCACGCCAGCTGCTCTTTCCCCGGCACCGAGTCGCCTTGCGCTGGGCGCTGGCGAGCACGGGAGTGCGGGTCCTGGCAGTGGGGCCTGGAGGATGCCCACTGGGCTCCTCGCGTGCCTGCCTTCTCTCAGCCCAGGTGTGTCACCTGTACAGTTACTTCTGCTCTCCTTTCCCTACTAGCAGTCCTGTACACGTTGGGTTCTCTGATAGAATGCTTTCCCCGCATGGGAGGAGCACATGTTCTGGATTAATGCAGCCCTAAGAGGCGAGGTTTTGCAGGCGCATAAACACCCGGTTTGCTGAAGGCCCACATCCTCAAGCTTCATCGCACACCCTCTGCTGTTTCAGAATCTCGGGTTTAGAGGTGTCTTTACGCTTTCCCCGAACGCCCCACCTGTTCTCCCGGAATGTGACTGACAGCTCTCTGCTCGGTCGCTGCTGTCGTCCCAGCGAGCGGAGGTGGCATGTTCTCTCGGGGCCTGGGGCTGGCGACGTGACTCATGGCGAGTTTCCTCTCCTTCAGCGGGGAAGATGCCTGCTGGCGCTATTCCTTGAGACAAGGGAAAATCTGGGACAGGACCGCGGGGAGGGAAGAGCAGCTGGTGGCACCACGAGCAGGTGTGGCTCTGGTGGAGACCAGCTTGACCCCCGGCCAGCCAGGGGATGCGTCCTAATCGTCCGCGAGGCTGCCCAGGGCTTGGCACTCTGCTCACCCGGCTCAGGGCAGTTTTCTCGGAGGAAGGAGCTCCGGGCTGGTGCCGTGGACCCACACGAGCTAGACTGCCCGAGTCCTGGACGGGCACAAAGTGAAGGCTCTGGGGACCCTTGTTCGTGGGTGGTTTCTCAAATGCTCACCATCCTATCCCCCCTGCACACAGGGCCTCTACAGGGTCTCACATGGCTCTGCCTTTGCCCCAGAGCCGCTGGAGGCTTCTAGCTAGCTTCTCTACTCCCTCTGGCATGGTCCCACTTACAGAAGCCACGTTTAGGTACGCATTTCAGCACGCGCCTGTCGTGTGACACTCCCACCCTGACCAGCTGGTATCTGGATAAACCTCCTGGCTCCGTCGTGTGCCTCAGGGTAGGCGTCTCTGCGCACATCACCAGGGAGGAGCTGCACAAAACTTTTAATTTTTACGATTGGTACTTCAGGCACGTGGCACCAAATCCAAGAGTGTTGTGTTGGCTGAGAAGCCTTGACGGTGCCTCGGCTGACGACACCCAGCAGGCTGCCCCGCAGCACCCGCCAGCGGGTGGGGGGCTTCCCAGACATACTGGAGAAGCTTCCTGTAAGTCGGGTAACCTGTGCAGCCGGCAGTTCGCTGTCCCTGCCAGGTGCCTGCTTGTTGGGCCGGTTCCTGGGTAAGCAGCTGCTCTTCTCTCCTTCCAGGGACCGGCGCCCCCGGGGTCCCGGCGAGCAGCCCGCCGTGCACGGTGAACATCCCCATCGCGCCCATCCACAGCTCGGCGCAGGCCATGTCCCCCACGCAGAGCCTGGGCCTGGTGCAGTCGCTGCTGGCCACCCAGAACGTGCAGCTGGACGTGCTGGCCGGCCCGGCCGCGGGGCCCGAGCGCTACCCCAGCCCCGGGCAGGTCATCTTCGGGGGCGTGGAGGTGGGCCGCGCGCTGCCGGCCCCGCCCCAGCTGCCCCCGCCGCCCGCGCCCCTGCCGCTGGCGCCCGCGGACCACGCAGAGCGCGAGCTCGAGCCCCTGCAGAGGGCGGCGCGGACCCTGCGGCCCGCCCCGCAGCTGGCGGCCGAGGGCGACGCGGTGGTCTTCGGCGCCCCCCAGGAGGTCCCCGCGAGCAAGCTGAACCCGCCGCCGCCGTACCCGGGCACCATCCCCGCAGCGCCCACCACGGCCGCGCCGCCGCCCCCGCTGCCGCCGCCGCAGCCCCCCGTGGACGTGTGCCTGAAGAAGGGCGACGCGGGCCCGCACCCCGCGCCCACGCACCCGCCGCCGCCGCCGGGCTACGAGCGCATCACCACCTTCGACAGCTGCGGCAACGTGGAGGAGGTGTGCCGGCCGCGGGCGCGCGCGCTCTGCGCCCAGGGCCCCTTCGCGCTCGCGGGCCCCGGCAGCTCGGCCACGCTGCGGCTCGCGGGCACCGAGAAACGGAGCCCACAGCCCTGCGCCAGCGCCACGCTGGCCCGCCTGACCGTGCCGCGCTACGCCGTGCCCGCGGGGGACCCGCCGCCGTACCCCGAGGTCGCCGGCGCGCTGGCCCCGGGGCGCGGCCTGAGCCCCGACAGCAGCCTCATCCACGCCACGCTGCGCCGCGGCCACCGCGAGCCCGCGCCCAGGGCGGCCCCGCTCACCGACGGCCAGAGGGCCACGCTGCAGCTCCCGCCCCGGCCCCGGGCCGCCCCGGGCCCCGCGCGCCCGCCGGGCCTGTACACCTGCAGCCAGTGCAGCGGCGGCCCCGGCGCGGGGCCCCCCCAGCCCGGCTCGGCCCTGGCCCACGCGGTCAGCTCCTCCCCCTTGACCTCGCAGTCCTCCTACAGCCTCCTGAGCCCCCCCGACAGCGCGCGGGACCGGACGGACTACGTGAACTCGGCCTTCTCCGAGGACGAGGCCCTGGCCCAGCACTGCCAGGTGGAGAAGTCCCTGAGGCACTCTCCACTGACCGAGGCTGCTGTGGCCGGGAAACGGCCGCCCCCTTACCAGTGGGACCCTGTGCTGGGGGAGGACGTCTGGGTTCCCCAGGAAAGGACAGCACAGACATCTGTGCCCAACCCCCTGAAACTGCCCCCCCTGGTGATGGGTCCGAGCCAGCCCCTGGACGTGGCCCGAGTGCCCTTCGTCTCCCCCAAGTCCCCGGCCAGCCCTCCTGCCACTTTCCAGACAGGCTATGGGATGGGCCTTCCGTATCCAGGAAGCTATAGCAACCCCCCCATGCAGGGCGTGCAGCCTCCCTGTCCCCCTAAAGACACCCTGTCCCCAGCACCGTTTGCACCGCAGGAGTCTGCCGTGGCCCTCCAGCCGGCTTACCCCCACGGCCTCTCCTACTGCCCCTTGCCCCCCATGTACCCCGGAAGCAGCACCTGCTCTAGTTTACAGCTGCCACCTCTCGCCTTGCACCCGTGGAATTCCTACGGTACGTGCCCTCCCGTCCAGAGCCCCCAGGGCACGCTGCCCCCTAAACCGCACTTGGTGGTGGAGAAGCCCCTCGTGTCCCCCCCTCCTACCGACCTGCAGAGCCCCCTGGGCACAGAGGTGATGGTTGAGACTGCAGACAGCTTCCAGGAAGTCCTTTCCCTCTCAGAAAGCCCCGTGCCCCAGCGGACCGAGAAATTCGGGAAAAAGAGCCGGAAGCGCTTGGACAGCCGAGCAGAGGAAGGGAGTGTCCAGGCCATCACGGAGGGCAAGGTGAGGAAGGAGGCTAGGACGTTGAGTGACTTCAACTCCCTAATTTCCAGCCCCCGCCTGGGCAGAGACAAGAAGAAGGTGAAGAGCCAGAAGGACCAGCTGAAGTCGAAGAAGCTGAGCAAGAGCAGCGAGTTTCAGGACAGCTCGGAAAGCGAGCCCGAGCTGTTCATCAGCGGGGACGAGCTGATGAACCAGAGCCAGGGCGGCAAGAAGGGCTGGAAGAGCAAGCGGAGCCTGAGGGCGGCCGGCGAGCTGGAGGAGCTCAGGTGCCGCAAGGCGAACGAGAAGGAGGACGGGCGGCTGGCCAGCCAGGGCTCCGTGTACGTGATGGCCAACAAGCAGCCCCTGTGGAACGAGGCCACCCAGGTGTACCAGCTGGACTTCGGGGGGCGCGTGACCCAGGAGTCGGCCAAGAATTTCCAGATCGAGCTGGAGGGGCGGCAGGTAAGGGCGCGGTTTTCACCAGCCAGGGGTGCCCTGAGGGTCTCGGAGGGGTCAGCACTTTGAAAAGGCTAAACGGGAAATGCGGAGAACAGCTCCTCCGCCAGGGAGAGCCAGGTATGCTTTCCCATTTGCCCGTGGCTATCTTTTGTTTATTTTTAATGGAAGTTATGCATGTCCTGGATTTTTAAAGTCAAATAATCCAATAGGACATCTAAGAAAAATAGCAGTCCCCATCCCTGCCCCGTAGCCTGATAGCTGCTCTCCCCAAGGCAGGTGCTTTCAGCTCCTGTTTCTTTCTTTCTGGTATTTGCCATCATATTTGTAAAGAACATAGCTATACTTTTTTATTATTAGAGCAGTTACAGGTTTATTGAAAAATCATGCAGGAGGTACAAATATATGCCCCCCACACACACACACACTTTTCCCTGTTATTAACGTTTTTGTTAGCCCAGTACCTTTGTTACAAGTGACGAGGTAGTAGTAGTGTAATTACCCTGTTAACTGTAATCCATGGTTAACAGTAGGGGTCACACTCTGTGTTGTACAGCTGTCGTGTTTTCCTTTTTCCTTTGTATTCTGGTAGCATGTATGCTTTGGTTATACTCCTTTTCTGGATAGCTTTTTTTCTCATAGACGTAATTGCCTTTGGTTTTTTCCTTTGTTGCTGCTGCTGATTTGCTTGTTTCTCTGTGTATTTAGTATCAGGTCATTCCCCAGTTCTTTGAAAGAATGTAAAGGTGCTTTTGCACAGTGTGCACTTTGGAGAATTTGCCAGTTCTCCCTGCTCCAATCTGGAATGGCTGTTGTAGCCCTGCCCATAGCTGTTAATTCTGGGACTTCCTTTCCCCACCGTCCTGGGAAGTGCTTCCCCTGTCTCATGTTTATATCCCCATTTTCCTGAATCCACTCGACAGATATTCATTGAGCACCTGCTTATTTGTCTGGTGACCCTCGAAGCTAGGGGCCAGCAAAACATGACCCACAGGGCAGTGTGGCCTGCTGCCTGGTTTTGTAAATAAAGTTTTATTGGCACACAACCACGCCCTCTCCTCCAGGAGCTGTGTGTGGCTGCTGTGGCTTTACAACAGAGTTGCGTAGTTGTGGTGAAGACCATATCAACCCACAGAGGCTCACATGTTACTGACCCTTTCTAGAAAGTCTGCCAACCCCTGCGTTAAGTGTGCAGGGAGAGCAGTGAGCAAGGCAATTCCCTTCCCTCGTGGAGCTTCTGTCCTCGAGGGAGACAGGTCGTGAGCAAGTATGCCATGAGAAACCAGCCATAGCGCAGCACAAGGGCACGGGGATGGCAAGCACCAAGGACACGTGATGGGAGGACGGCGGACACTTACAGCTGGTGGATCGCCCTCCCGAGTCTCTTGTAACCTAGAGATTCGCCCTTCTTCTCTTTCTTTTTCTTTCCTGTTTTCCTGGGGAAGAAACCACGTCATCTGCCCCATGGAGCGTACACGTTCTGAGTTTCGTTCGTTGTCTTCCCATTGTGGTGTTGAGAAGTTCCTGTCCCCTCGTTTTCCACAGACTGGCACTTAGATATAGAAAGGTGTTCGGACTCAAGAGTCGCCTTTGTGGGGGAGCTGCCCCCCGGTGGTGGCGCCTGCTCAGCCGGGCGCCCCAGCGCCCCTGCCCAGCTTCTCCCCTCGCGCCCTCGCTGTGCCCGCAGGTGATGCAGTTTGGAAGAATCGACGGCAGTGCGTACGTCCTGGACTTCCAGTACCCCTTCTCGGCCGTGCAGGCCTTTGCCGTCGCCCTGGCCAACGTGACCCAGCGCCTCAAGTGAGAAGGCCCGTGAGGGGGCGGGAAGGCTCGGAGCAGCCTTCCGGAGGTCTGGGCCCAAGATCCGGAGGAGCCTCAGGGGCCGGGGGTTCCCGGGGGACCCAAGGCAGCGCAAACCTGGAAACGTCGTTTCGTTTATTTGGACCTTTGTCATCTCTTACTGTCTTTCTTTCCTTCTTTCTTTTTAGACAAAAACGAAGTACAGTAGGGCGGGTTGGGAGCAAAGGGTGCGAGCCACCTGGGCTCTTCCGGGCAGTTTGCCCGGCTGTGGTTGTGTTCCTGCCAGGGAAGGGGCCTCAGAGCCAGCTCTTCCTCTGCACACGGGGAGGACGCATGGCTTTTCATTCTCCACGGCATCTGGCTTCTACTGCTCCTCCAACATCACCACTAACCTAAAACTAAATCCTTTTTTAAAAAAACACATCCGAAAATCCTGAAGATGCAGGTTCTTGGGGCAGCAGTGAATTCACACACATCCTGCCAGTCCCCAAAAGCGGCTTGATTAATGAGGCGTGTTTTGGGAAGTGCGCTGTGCTTGGTGAGTAAAAGCAGCTTTTGTTGGGGGGGCGGGATTACAGGCATCGACACAGCTGCTGGACGGCGCGGGGCGTGGGACTCGTGCACGTCGAGGCGCTCGGTGCTCCGTGCTGCGCAGGTGCCTTCTCCCGGGTGGCTGGGAGCAGAAGAGGGCTCATCCTCTTCTGGGGGTGTCTGCGTTGAAAGACCCCATTAGTTCTGTGAGGTGTCCAAGCCCCGTAGATTCTCTGACGGTCGTTCAGTGCGTCGGACCTCAGGAGCAAGTAGAGGCAAAACGCCGGGAGGGCGGGACGGCCACGCGCCAGGTGCCCTCCTGCTGAGAAACCACCCTGCCCCCCCAGCCCCCTTGCTTCTTGGTCAGAAAATGACACCTGGGCTCCAGTCTGGTTCCTGGATGCCCTCTTCCATCATATCTCACTCTTCTCCACTCTCTCTCTCAGATCGTTGGCGACACTTGATTTGAAACTGCTTCTTGCCTCTTCCCAGCTACCTGAGAGCTCACCTGCTGAAGTGTGTCCCGTCAGATTAGGGGTTGTAGCTTACAAATTTGAAGAGTGTACTGGGCTATTAAAAAGTCAGCAGTGTGGTCAGATCTTTGATCAAAATTCCATAATCTCGAGGAAAAGAGTCACTTATTAATAACTCTAGGGCCTGTTTAATGAGGTAGCACTGGGAAGTTGTTAAAAGTAACTGAAGACAGTGGTCAGCTTACTGCCGTGTTCTCTAAGTGCAAATAAATACGTAGGTAGATAGATAAATCCATCGAACACGTTTCCCACCTGCCCTCCTCGTGAGGACACCTCGGGCAGCACTTGCGCCCTGGTAGCAAGACCCAGTGTTTTGTGTCTCTTAGGCTGCTTCGGGCAGGAGCACAAGTCCTGTGCTGGCTTAGGATCCTAAATCTGGATGTTTGGAAACAGGTAACTGGAAGGTGCCCCAGAAAAGTATTTTAAAAATAATTTTTTTAATCCACATTTTGGTCTGTAAGCATGAGGAAATATGTGGCGTAAAAATTAGAAAAGAACCTGGTCCATTCCTTTTCCATAGTAGCCTCACTAGTGAGCTCACCCACTATTCCCTCCGTACCCCAAAGAGACACTGATGAGGTTTTGAAATCCAATGACGGATGTCTGCCAGCTAATAGCAGTTTCCTTTTTATATTTAAAGATACTGAACCTGATTTTTGGTGGGTAAATTCTTCCAGAAAGAATTTAGCAATGTGTTCAGAATTATCTAATTCTTTTATATCAGTTTCTGTAGCTTGATATGGTGTTTCAATACTTATTATTAGCTGTGCAATAAAGGTTATAGCCTATTTCTAAAATAATTTAAATGCAATCACGTTGTTTTGTCCAAAAGATAATTATTTATCTTTTAACAGTGTTTTTAGGAATTATTTTGTTACTATATATTGGTGAGTTATACCCATTTTTTTATTTATTTAGGGAAAATAGTATCTTTGTAATGATTTATTTGGTAGCAATATATTTTGCTGCAAGAAATAAAAAAGGATGTGATAAAGGGATTTTGCTGGATAAGTCACAGCTTTTTCTAATTGGGAAAAAATTCTTATTAATCCTGTAAAAATAACTTTTTCTCGTATTTTGTGGTAACAGTTTAAAGAAAGGAGATTTCTTTACAATAACATATTCTAAAGTAATATTTCCCCTTCTTTTGAAAATTTTATTTTTAATTAAAAGTAGAGCTGACGTGAAATGAAGGGGGCGGCATTTTAGAATGAGAATGGCAAAGGAAGAAATATTAAGTAATATATTTCCACTCTAAGTTCTGGTTGGTTTTTTTAGTATAAAGGCCGCAGATGGATACATTTTGGAATTTCTCTTAAAAGCAACTATAGGGGAAATCCTCAGAATCAAAGCTACAAATACCTGTGTGAAGAGAGACTGGATATTTGTAGGAAATAATGAACCAAACTTACTAAATTCTTAGCTCGCACCCCGCAAGGGGAGCAGTGGGCTCCACCTTTGCTGGAGCCTGGGTGCCCAGGAGCAGGCGGCGCTGCGGCCTCGTCTCTGGTCCAGGGCCCGGCGACACTGACGCTGTTGGCAGCATGCCGTGTGTGTCGTTCCCGTTACGCTGACCGTCTCGTTTTAAAACCCTTTCCGGTCAGCCTCAGTGTGTTCAAGACCACTGAGGTCAGTGCTTTCAGCAGCAGAAGCCCAAGCCCTTCATGTTCACTAAGAGCAGCTACAGATACTAAGATACCTCACCGAATCCCTGAACTTAAAAACCGTGAGTCCAGTGAAAAGTGAGCTACGTGAAGAGTCCATGACCTTTTGAGGGAAGCTGTGTATTAGCAAACCTAGAAGCCAATTTTAAATTTGTTTAAACTAGAACCTCACTGAACCAAATGCACAGATTTCTGATACGGTGCGCCCGTTAAATGGGTGTCATGAGGAAACTTGGACGAAGGAAGGGCGGCACTCTGCTCGGCATGAAGCAGAGGTTTGGCGGGTCGGGCTTCCTTACCCACGGCCATCGCCCCGTGAAGGATGCCTCACCCTGACGTGCAGAAGCAGGCGTGTCCGTCTTGTGACAGCGTCGCAGGAAGTCAGGAGGCCCCGGGTGGAGCCTGCTCTCCCCTGGGCCGAGTCCCTGGGACTGCCCGGGCCTCCGGTTGTCCATGTGCAAAGTGGGAGGGGCATCCTGACAGTCCTCCATCAGCCTTATCTCAAAATGTGAGTGTCTCATGGCCCCACTTTTCAAACTTGGAAAGTATGTTTTAAAACACTGCCTTTCTGTAGAGAAACACTTCTTTTTCTTTGTTAATGAGCTATCTACTAAACATAACCAGTGCAGTTCAAGGAATATTTTTAGAAAGTTCATCTGTAGAAACAAATGCGTTTGGAATCCTGTTCTCCTAAAATTCCACAAAGCTCCGTTTCCAGGTAAGACCTTCCTTACGAGTGTGCCCTGCTCATGGGCATCCTTGACCACAGCCCTAAAATGAGTTACCACCTGCCCAAAACCATAGAGTGGGCGCAGAAGGGAGCAAAGGAATATGCATCTAGGCCACCTGGAATTCTTCAGTGTGCGCTGCAGCTTTATGCTATCTTAACTCAAAAGGCTTCTTGGAAAGGAAATTATCCACCCGGCACTGGTGAGAAAGGACAGCGGTGTCCCTGTGTGGCCAGGTCGGTGGCTGGCAGCAGAGTTAGTGAGCTGTAACATCAGGAGACGCTGTTTGAGACCCTGGTGTTTTGTAATAGCACACAATTCAGAGCTCTTCACCATTTGCTTATTTCCTGAACTCTGGCTGATAAAACTTTGGAGGGTTGTGGCTTAATTTGTTTTGTTTTCATTCTCTTTGGCTTTGTGCAATTTTCTTGAAATTTTATTTGTACCTGTATTTTCAGTTTACAAGTTTGTTTTTTTGGGGGGAGGGGTAGGTTTTTAAGATCTCATTGTTATTGTAAATTTAAAAAAATCGTGTTGTTGAAAAGCATGGGTTATGCGTCTGACTGAAAAAGGCACTGTATTATTTACCAAAGGGATATTTCTTTTTTGCATTTGTTTATAAATGCATTATTTTGGTACTGTAAATTTGAACATAATTTCTAAGTTTATTACTACTGGTTTTTTCTTTTTCCTGTCTTTTTCCTTTGAACGTAAATGCAGTTACGCAGGTGCACAGATCCCAGACCACACCAGGCCACCAGCATGTTCCTGTCGAAACCGTGGGAATGGCGTGCGGCGCCGTGGGCGCTCGTTCCTGCAGCGTTGCATTCTTTTAAACCCAGCATCCTGCTTTGTTTTACTTTACGAGCAAGATCTGTTGAGACTCCTGATTTTTTAACGAGCTCACCCTTATCTGTCTTTTCTTATGTATCGTGTGTTAGATTGTGCAGGAGGTATTCTAGAAGGCATTAACGGTTTGCATTCAAAATGTTGTGGTTTGTTCAGATTATTTTCTGTCTTTATTACTGAGATGGGTTAATCTCCTTATTTTTTTTTTCTTGATGATTTGAAGTTGTAAGAGTTGTCCAGCTATTGCTTAATAAAATTTTGCAGATCATTTAAAAAAAAACAAAACTTGTGTACAGAGTTCAGATGTGGCTCTTATATCCTGTCTTCCTTGGATCCCCCCCTCACCCCACAACACCTGCTCAGGTGCTCGGCTACCTGCCACCCCCCACCACACCTGCTCAGGTGCTCGGCTACCTGCCATCAGCTCCTGCGCTCTTTACCTTCACGTTGAAATCTTGAGAGGCCAGAGACGGCGCTGTCAGCCTGACGGGTTTGCGCTTATTTCTTTTCTTAAAGCGGAGCTGGCCAGGGATGGGAGGTGCTGAATGCACTGTCTTTGCACCTCTGAGGAAAACTTAATAAACTAGGCATCCAGCGGTCTAAGTGTAAGCGCCAACGTGGCCGTCACTCACGAGAGCCCCTTGAGCCCCCCCCAAGGATTCCTGCGGCCGCGGGAGGCAGGGTGGTGGGGCCTGGGCAGCGGGTTTGCCGGGTGTGCTCTCGGTCACGCTGCCTTTCCAGGACCAGCATTTTGGGGTTTTCAAAGATACAGATAGACTTTAGGTCACTTAGGCTTCAGGAGACAATAACCACCATCAACTCTAACAAAGTCTAATTACATGTTGTTTTACAATAATCATGGGACAATAACGCCGTGCTCTAAGTGATAGTAGTTATAGAAGGCTAATGATGGTTTGACGGAGTTCCTGGCCTGAGTTGTGTATAAGAATCTAAACATATCTCATTTTACCATGAAAGTCTGTCAACTTAAAGTTAGTATTCACTGTATCCTCATCATTTAAATGAGGAAGCAAGGAGACCTGGTCAAAATGGACACAAAAAAAAACAAACGAAAAAAACAGGACCGAAACCATAGCAGCCGTGAAGTATCTGGGTCTAAACCAAGTGCCCGCGTGGAGAATTGCCTTCTCCACTAGCCGTGTCGTTCCGCTCTTGGACCATTCAGAGCAAGTCGAGTTGTCGTCCCCAGAAATGATTTATTTTTAAAGCCCTGGTAAGAAATCGCTGCAAATCCCCTTTCCTCCTACAGAGTTGTTTTGAAAAGGATGCATTCTCTTGTTTTCCGTGTTCTTTTCCTGGTCGCGTAAGAATCCTAGGGAGTCAAACTGGCTCTCTTACCCTAGCACCGAAGCCTGAGTGGGAAGGGAATTGACTGCCTCATGGAGATTCCATTGTGTCTCTCCAAGGATGCAGAGATACCGCAGCCGAGCCTTCTAGCTCCATTATGAAGTTGGATACCTTTTACCTCCTTTTCCTTTCAGAAGAAAATTCAGGTGTCAAAAGGTTGAAGTGATTTCTGGATTCCATAGAAAAAACCAGTCCTGAAATAGCATCTGTGATTTCTGGGTCACGTTAATGAACTGAACCTAGTTTATTTCCTAGCTTCTCACTGTGGAGTTGCGCAACGATTTGCCTGTGGTGAGCCATCTTCCACGAAGAGGAGTGTTGTGGGCGGGCCGCCCGGGCCCTCGTCAGCTAGCGCGTCCTCGCTGTAGAATGAGCTGTGAGCAGTTGTTGAATTCCAGAAGATGCATGTTGGGCTGGCAGGCTGTCACTCACCCAGGCATCGCGAGGGAGCAGGGCTGTGCTGGCTTGTTTTCCTGCATCGCTGGGAAGCAGTCGCACCAGGCACTGAAGAATATGAAGCCACCGCGTGAAGAAGGGGGCGTTTCTGAAACCTCCTTCGAGTTCCTGTTAGAAGGAAAGCTTCGGATGATACAAGGTGCACCTGTTGAGAAGCAGAACCCCAGCAGGAAACTTGAGTGCTGGGAGTGAAGGCTAGATGGGGGGAGTGGGCATGGCTCAAGCAGCTGAGCACCTGCTTCCCATGTGGGAGGTCCTGGGTCCGGTCTCTGGCAAAAACAACAACACCACAATCAAACAACAAGCCAATAAATGAAAAGACCAACTCAAAGCTGGTGGGGCTCAGTAGTTGAGCAGCTGCTTCCCACATACCAGGTCCTGGATTCAATCCCCGGTCTCGGTACCTCAAAAAAAAATAAAAGGGGTGAAGCCTCACCCTTGCACTTCCCTTTCGGGGTTCCCTGCTTCCCACATCACTTGGCTCCTAGGAGTCGTCCTTCTCGTGGCTTAGATGGCAGGAGGGCCACAGCTCTTGACACCCCTCTTGAATGGTGATAGAGGACCTTGTGTGAAGTTTTAAGACTTTCTCCTCAAAACCCTATTGTCAAGGCGAGAGAAGCTACAGACTATCCACAGGAGAAGTGAGAGTGAAGAGCTCGCCAGCTTCAGCCGGCTGTCAGGGCAGCGCCCCAGCCCCTTGGCCGAGCGTTAGCTCTTGGCCGTGTGAAGTGTCCTGCCTTTTCCCAGGTGGGTGCTATCCGAAAGTGAGGCTCCGGTTTGCCCTGGAGCTCCTGCTTCATTCCAGCAGCCTCCAAGCCCGCGGATGACGCATCCTTTGTGCTCTGGCACAACAGTAACCCCCCCAACCCCCAGGAAAGAGATCGGCAACCCAAGGGTCTCTCTAGGTCGTGCCGGCCGTCTTCCACCATCTTCAACCGCTGGGGCTAGGAGAAGAGCCTCGTGCTTGCTTTCTCCCCTCTTCTCTGAAATAGAAATGTGCCCCCTGCAAGGCCTTCTGTGACCACCTGTCAAAAGTCTGCACTCGGCAGTGGGTGCAGCTCCTTTCGTTCCAGTGTCTCTTGTCACTGAAACCTGGGCTTCGTGAGCGGCTCAGGCAGGGTACAGTCCTTGTGACAAACGCATTCTTGTACTGGAAGGAGCAGGGCCGCCCTCAAGGAATTCAGTCCTGTCTGTGCTCCAGCCCCACGGGGTGCTCTGAGTCCCACTTCCCTCCTCCCTCAGGGATGAAGCTCTGAAGTCCAGGGTTATGGATTCTCAGCGGTCCAAGAAGTTCTGACGATCATGAGAGGACGCCCCTCCCATAGAAAGGCGCCGTCTGTTCCCTTAGAGCCACCAGCCCAGTCTGGCCTTATTTCCAGCCGTGGAGGAAGAAAAACCTCTGGAGCCCTGAACAGTTCTGTTGAAGACCCTGGATCCCTGGCAAATTGGGAAGGGCAGGTTGTCCGAAAGCTGCAGCGTGTTCCGTTTATTGCGCTGTCGGGCTTCTGGGCCGTCTCGGGCCTAGGCTTCCCACCACCTGTCTGCTCCCGCCTGCTGCACACCAGTGATCCCACCGTCAGGGCTCTGGGTTCCAGGTCTCCCCTCCCACGGGAGGAGCCTAGGGACACCCTCTTTTCCAACACACACACTCCCTGGCAGGTGTTGCGATCTGAAGCCAAGCTGAATTCCTGGGGGTTTGGGGAGGGGTGGCAAGGAAGGGGGAGGGGGATTCGACAGGCTTTAAGGGGGTCTGCCAAGCGTCTCCACAGACAGCTCCCAGGAAGAGCCGATGCCTCCAGGAAACACGCAGGCTAGACCAAACCGGCCTCTTGAGAAGATCACATCGCAGAACGCTGCTGGGCTCCTGGCAGGCAGCTCCCTGTGGCTTCTGCTCCCCAGTGGGCAGAAGCAGGACGGCCGGCTCCTCTTCCCAGTGGGATCTCGCGGCAGCGCTACCCTCGGTGGCTGACGTGGACGGCAGCGCTGATGCTCGGCTGGGCCCCTGCCGGCGCCCTTTGGCCTCGGCGGGCCGACCACGACATCCCTGGCACTGCTAGTCCAGCCTGTCTCGTTTTTTAATGGTGCATTTTCCATGGTGTCCGTTTCTTGAGGTTGTGCTTGAAAAGAGTCATTTATGTGGAATAAAGGACTGGTAAATTTGTATTTAAAAAAACATTTAAAAAGAAAACGTGAACCCATCTGTGCCAGAAGACCTTTATATGGAGCCTGGTGCTTTTTTATCCTCAGGGTGCTGTACGGGTACACCTGCAAGCAGCTGCGGTTTTCTCCATCCGTGTGGCACAGCCCAAGAGTATGCAGCTGTATGTGCAGTGTCTCAGGGTGCAGCAGGCGTAGCAGGACCCCAGCAAGCTCCACGAACGACAGTGACGAAAGCAAGGGCTCCTGGCTGATCGAGCCCTCTCCCAAAGCCTCCGTGGGAAGGTTTGGGTCCACTCTGAAGAGGAGGGAAACCTGAGGCAGAAAGGAGAAGGGGCTGTGCTCAGAGCCAGGCAGCACGTTGAGAGAGCTCCAGCCAGGACAAGCCTCGGCCAGACCACGGCACCTTTGGTCCAGAGGCCGCCGAGCGTCTTGGGTGCTGTGTGTATTCCTGTCGTTCGCTAAATTTGGAAGTTTCCAGCTGTTATTTCTTAAAATATTCTGTCTGCCCCTTTCTTCTCCCCCTGGGACCCTCACGGTGTGTAGGTGCACACGCTTTACGGTGTCCCACAGCTTCCTCAGGCTCTGTTCGCTTTCCTTCATTCTTTCCTCTTTCTGTTCCTCAGACTAAATGATTTCAGTGCTTATCTTCAAGTTCGCTGATTCTTTCTGCTGCCAGCCCCAATCTGCTGTTGAGCCCACTAGGGCATCTCAGCTCTGTTTGGTTCCTTTTCATAATTCCCATCTCTGTTGCTGTTCCTGTGTGTCGTCTCTCAGTTCCTGGTTTCATGTAGTTGTTTGTGTTTTCTTCAGCTCTTTGAGCATATTTAGGACTGTTTTGTGTGTGTTTTTTTATGTCTTTGCTGGTCCTCATTGATGGTTTCTAATGCTCTCATTTTCTCCTTTGCCTGGGCCATGACTTCTTTCTTTGTATGATTTGTAATCTGGTGTTGAAACCTGGTCACTTTGATATTTTAATGTGTTATTGCTGGAATCAGGCCCCGAGGCATCTATTCCTTTAGCTGGTATCTAGCTGATGTTATGACAGAAGCTAACAAAAAAAGGGGAAAAGAAAGCACCTGTTCCAGTCTTTGCAGGTTGACCTGAGGGAGTGCCCTCCCGGTGCGCAGCCAGGCAGTGAGTTTAGAGAGCAGCTGAAGCATTTGTCTCGGCACGCGGCCCTGGGAATTCCATCTTACACACAGAGGAATGTCTCCTCTTCCCTCGGAAACAGCTTCTCTGCAGCCCAAGCACTGCGCTGTGTCCGCAGCCAGAAGTCCCTTGCCCCAAGCAGCCGCCTGACTGCTCCCAGCATTAACGAGAGCCCTGTAGGCTGCCGTCCACGCAGCACAGTCTGCGACGGGGAGTGTGTGACACGTGACCTGGCTCAGTCCCTCAGGCTGCCACCAGAGACTGGCCCACACCTACCTGCTCCCAGGGTGTGCGCAGGCGTTCCTCTGCTCCCTCGAGAGGCGGGACCGGGGAAAGGTAGGCTTTTTTCCTGATTCGGCACTCTCCCTCTTCCTGCAATCCTCTGTTTTCTGGAGCTTTGAGAAAGATGATTCTGCCAGTTCTTGCTGGTTGTTCACAGCTTGCGTGGAGGGCAGAGCCCTGAAGCATCTCTCCATCTTGGCTGGGGCGGGGCCCACGGCTCCTTTTGAAAAGAGCCGCCTGCGGAAGGCACCAGCTCCCCCGAGCCCAGGCCCCAGCTCTCGGTGTGGGAACCCGGCCTTTTGGGGAGCTGCTGCCCAGACACAAGCACAGGGCAGCTGGCCTTTGCTTTCAGCTTCTTTTCTCTGCAGCAGTCAGACCCCTGACCTGCGCATCTCAGAAATGAAAACTAAGAGGCTAGAGGCGGCTCTCCAGGACGAGCGCACTGTCACGAAGAGCCTGGGCTGCCAGCAGGAAGCAGCTGCCTGGGTGCGGGTGAGGGAGAGGGGGCAGGGAGCCTACAGTCAGATGGCTGAAAAGGGCTCGGTGAGGGCGAGCCCCTGGAAAGGACAGTGGCCCGGAATGTTCTACGCCAGCCGCCCTCCTCCGGGAAGTAAAGAGCTGGTCTTCTGAGCGCCCTGTGGGCAGCAAAAGAGCCGCTCACCAGCAGAAGAGGGGTGACACCACCCACCCACCCCCACCCCCAGAAGCGCCCAGTGCCTCACTCCCTCTCCTCCGGGGAGCCGGAAGTGCTCCGACCTGCAGCCTGGCGCGTGCCTGTCCATCTCCATTGGGGACCTGAGCTCCCAGGTTACAGGTAGGAGGTTGAGGGAAAAACCAGTGGGGAAGGATTCACGCCCAGGCGTTTTTGGGGGCATGCGGTTTAGATTTTATTTAAAACGTTCTTCATATGTTCAGAGCGTTTATCTCCTTTAAGCGATTTTATACGACCGTATGTGCACCATGGGAGGTGAGGCTCTCTTCCGGTCGTTAGTGACCGTGTCACAGTAGCCATTTGGAACGGGTTCTGGGTGGCGAAGCTCTGGCAGGGGTGAAGCGTGCAGAGCACTTACTCAGGCGGCAGGGAGAGCCGGCTTGGCTGGGGGCTGCCCCCAAGGGGTTGTGTAGCCTGAGCAGACCACTCACCTACAAAAGGAGATTGGGCAAAATGAATATGTCCCATATTTCCCCAGGATTTGTGCACACATTAAAGTAAAACAAGCTGCTTTACTGGAGGATTGTTCCGGAAACTTCAGTATGCTAATGTGATGTGCATGGTGGCCTCCAAGAGGAGAACACCGTGTGCAGTGCTGCCCAAATGTTGACCTCGGGACCAGCCATCCAAGGCCTATGCTCTGGGCAGTGGGGGTGGATGCTCGAGACTTTTCCCAACTTCAGAATTCTGGGCTTCTGTAATTTATTGACAGCCTAAGGCGGCTTTCTTTCCTCCCTCTCTGCTAGAGTAAAAGAGCCACTTTGCTTCTGTTCACGTCGCAGGAGACCCCTGCTCAAGTCTGAAGAATGTTTGCTGGCGCGGCAAAGGTGGGTTGCTTTGTACACTGCACTTTTTCACAAAGCAGAGCTGATGCAAACAGGTGGGCTCTTGCCCCGTACACACCAAACGAGATGCAAAGATTGGGCTTGTCGATTTGCAATCTAATGCACGCAAATAGTCTTTCAGGCAGCTGAGGTTGCAGACGCCAGGCTTGTCCTGACCCAGCTCATCTTCTGATCCTAATTAACACTTTAAGACTTGTGCCCCCATGGGGGCCCCGGACATCATCTTCCACTCAACCTAGAGAATAAAACCACTAGAGGTAAGCAAGGATTCACCTGGGCTGCAGCACAGGGCTACCTGGAGCACCTCGCCGAGGTGTGTGGCCCCAGGTTGAGAGTTCATATCAGAAGTGAGTCTGTAAATAGAACTCTGGCTAGCCAGGTGGCTTACAGGTGCAAGGGCTCTTCTGAACTCTTGCAAAAGCTCCTTGTCATTTCGGTTGACAAAATAGACTCACCTGAAAATCAGGTAACAGTCATGACCCCTGGAGCCCCTCAGAGCTGGCGTTCACCTGCCAAAGCCTGAACGGAAGGGAAAAGCAAGGGCCGGGGGTCAGTACTGTAGATTCCCAGGTTTTCTAAGCCCCACTGAAGGGCCCCAGGAACCCTGGAAGGAGCAACCCCAGAGACGCGAGTGGTGCACCCCAGGGCTTGGGGCTGCCGCATGGCGACCTGGAGGTTTTGTTCTTTTACTCTAAAAGTTTCCTGAATTTTATAAGCCTAAGAATGAAGCCTAAGAATATCTTATAATTACACAGTTATACTTGTAAATGCATAAGAAGCTACAAATGCTGTCCAGAAAACTTGCATTGTGCCCCAGCTTTTAATGTGATGTGGCAAAAATAGAAAGGGCGTAGCTAAACGTAGAAACATTCAAAAACCATTGGAAGGGGGGAAAGCACTTCAGGAACCATTAAGAGTCATGAAAAAAGTTACTATGGCAAACCCTGGATCACGTCCTAGTCACAGCAGCGTTTTATCACAAGCCTCGTTTTCCCCTGTTGCCCTAGTTTGCTCCCAAGAAACCAACAAGCAGTCCCCTGCTGTGCTTTTGTGGTTTCCGAAAGCTTTGCATTTGCAGTGAGGAGTTGAGACAATGATTTCTTCACTGACAGTGAATCAGGGAAACTGGGCTCTTGGTCCCCAGGTTGCTTGCTTTGGAAGTGTTTAGGTAAAAACTCTCCCACCTCTGAATACCAGTGCCACCCTAAGGGGGAAGTAGACTCTGACCCCCCTGGGGCGAGGGGCTGGTGGCAGAGGAGCTGTGAAAGAGCTCAGCGGCCCCCGAGCATTACACGCGGCGGCGTGGCGGCTGAGCCAGTCGGAGCCTGCAAGACCCTCGGTAGAAGAATGACATGGAAGCGGCAGCTCTATGAGAGCCAGGCTTCTCTGGGCGCGTGTCTGCGTAACCCCGCCTGCCCCCGCCTTGCTGCGGGCACCCGGGATCACCTGCCCAGCTGCTCGTGCTCTTTGTTGTTTGTTCCTTGTCTCCCTGGTGCTGCCCTCTTTGTGAGACCAGTGCTTTGAGCCAAGGGTAAGTGTGGTGTGATGTGCTGGGAAACGTTTCCCGGCCAGCTCTCTAGAAACAACCCAGCCCTGTATACGTAGACACACTATGTGTTATAATGTGTAGTGATTAGAGGATGTGTAGCATACAATCACAAATAATACAACGTACAGTACTCTCTATTATAGCCAGTCTTTATTCTCACAGAATGCCATTGTTTATATCTTTGGCCAATTTCTTTTTTCTTCTTTTTAGGAGGCACCAGGGATTGAACCTGGGACCTCATACATAGGAAGCAGGTGCTCAACCACTGAGCTACACCCGCTCCCCTCGAATGCCATTGTTGATTTCTGCCAAACTCTATCTGTAGCCAACCTGTGGTTGTAATCGGCAAACACATGTAGTTTTGATGTGAGTGTTAGTTGACGTTTTTCATTTACACTTAGGAGTGTGGAAGGGAAACAACAAAGTTGTATGTCCAAACCTAACTTGTACATCAGTGGCAAGAGCAGCGCCTTTGATTAATCAGATCACGATTTGAATACTGGAAATAGTTCCTAATTTTTGGTGCCGTTGACGATGCAGTGGCTACAGGCATAACACAGTTTTTAGTTTAAACTGCATTGTCCACACTTTGACCATCACTTTCAAAGTCGAGCCTCGGCTAAGTCAGTCAACAAAACCCAATCAGAATAGGACCAGGACTCGAGGGGAGGAGGCCCATCCAGTGAAGCAGGGAGGCAGGCAGAGGGCAAGTCTGGCTTCCCCCAGGCAGCCCACTGCGGCCCTCGCGTGGCCTCCAGGCTGGAGGCCTGGCCTTCTGGGAAAGATGCCCCAGAAGACCAAGCTTGAATCTGTTCTTCCTCACCACCAGCACCACTTTGAAACGACAAGATCCATGTTTCTCAATTAAGAAAACGCAAGCCTTGCTCCAGATGGAGATCCACCCCAGGAGCTGCAAGAAGCAGATGACAGCAGGAGGTAGACTATCCCAAGACCCACAGAACAAGCAGATGCCATCACAAGTTGATGCAGACACTAGACGTTCTCTGAACTGGTAACAAGCCTCTGACTGAGGATGCTGAGAGTGAAGTAGAGCCACACCTTAAGAGGTACAAGAAGGACAGCTGGGGGGCGGATGTGGCTCAAATGGTTGGGCGTCCGTCTGCCATATGGAGGGACCTGGGTTTGATCCCCGGGACCTCCCGGTAAAATAAAAATATATATATATAGAAGGCGCATGGGCTGCCAGGCTCTGTATGCCGGTGAGCCGCCAGGCCCCGGGAGCCATGCAGCAAGATGATGACGTAACAGGAGAGAGACGCAGGGGAGAGACAAGACGAGATGCTCTGAAAACCAGGAACCGAGGTGGCGCAGGTGACAGAACACCTCTCATTGGAGGTCTCCAGGATCGAATCCTGGTGAAGACTGGAGGAGGAGGATGAGAAGAGATGGCAGGAAAC
>JAQZBX010031183.1:0-26455 GCA_029593785.1 Cabassous unicinctus
TAATCATTATCCATAGTTTTATTTAAAGTTAATGTAAAAGACAGTGAGGAAAGATTTGATTGTTAGATTTTATACACATAAAATAATCTGTAAAATAACCTTTCTAATTATTAGAAATGCAGAATGAACAGAAGTCTTCACTGATGAATAACTGTATAATAACAGCATTCATACTCCTGAGACTGACAGATGACCCTCAGCTGCAGATTGTAATTTTTGTATTTTGATTTGTCACCTACATGTTGAGTATAATTGGGAATCTGACCATCATCATCATCCTCACCTTTGTGGATTCAAATCTTATGATGCCCATGTACTTTTTTCTACAAAATTTCTCCTTCCTAGAAATCTCCTTCACATCTGCATGTATTCCTAGCTACCTGTATAGCACAGCTACAGGTGACAAGATCATTACCTACAATGCTTGTGCCATCCTAGTTTTTTTACCGACTTCTTTGAAGTAACAGAAGTTTTTCTCCTTGCTGCCATGTCCTATGACCGCTATGTGACCATCTGCAATCCCCTGCATTATGTGAACATCATGAGCCATAGAATGCAGGAGACTTGTTTTTTGCTGTTGGTAGGCTGTTTTGTTGATCATAATTTCCCCACTTAGTCTGGTACTAAATCTTAAATTCTGTGACTTGAATGAAAATCACTTGTTCAGACACATGGTATCTGGAACAAACAGTTATAATCTGTGCTGTGCTGACCCTCATCTTGACTCTTATATTGTAGTTATGCCTTACATTTATATATTCAAGAAAATTTTAGGGTTTCCATCTGCCCAGCAAAGGAAAATGTCCTTTTTGACCTGTTCTTCCCACATTGTTGTGGTTTCCATCACCTATGGCACATGCATGTTCATCTATATGAATCCTACAGCAAAGGAAGAAGTGACCATTAATAAAGTGGTTTCACTGTTAATTGCTTCTATTTCTCTAATGTTAAACCCATTTATTTATACTCTGCAAAATAAGCAAGTGAAGAAGGCCTTCAATGATTCACCCAAAATAATTGTATCATTTTTTAAAGAAGTAAAAAGAAAGTAGCAGTCAATAAATAATGTTAAAATAAAGATGAATGGCTAATAAACCTTTTGCTGATGCTTATTATTTTCTTTATCTTTCAATAATATGTATTTCAGTCATGTTATCTTCCCTGGCTTCTCCTTACATTCATGCCCATTGCACCTCGATCTTGGGTCCCCATTTTCTTGTTGGATGTCAGCCAAGAGTCATTCTCACCTCCTACAGTCTGTCCACAGACCTTGCCACATTGCTCCTTTCAGGTTCAAGCAAGAAATGAAGAGTCTTCATGTTGAATCTTTTCTCATACTTCATATTTCTTTCACCAAGAAAAGCTCTACACTTTTAAGGGCTCATCAGTAAAAGCAACATGGATGAAATGATAGCACTAATTGTTGCAAGTCTTTTATGGCATATATGAAGTGAGAAGTTAATCACGTATGTTATAAACCTCAAAGCAACCATTAAAATAACAAGGCATTGTTACAACAAGTAAGGAAACAAAAAATAAATGGAATCATAAAAAATGTTCAGTTGACACAAAAGGCAGAAAAAGAAAGACAAAAGAAAAACAAAAGTATGAATGGAAGTTTGGAGAGAACTTCTGGGAACATGGAGGATTTGAGATTTACAGGGTACACTTCTCAAACATAAAATCAGCTACAGAACAGGCAGAAACTGTTGGAACAGATGTTCTAGGGCTCTGGAGACCAGAGTAGTGTTGTGCAGCACCCAGGAAAGAAGGGTGAAGAGAAGGAGAAACTGCAGTGAGGATCTGTAATAACTCGGGTTGCTGCTACTGCAGGTGTCCAACCCCCTCTCAAAGGGCAGATAGCTTTGGGTCATCCAGTATCTGGGATCACAGTGTGCCCTAAGATAGCCACAGGGAGCTAATTTCCTAAGAATGGCGAGAGGAAGTGACTCAGGCTACCTCTGATCCAGCTTTTGGCTGACAAATTAGGACTGTGGGTTCTTACAGTTTCTACCCATCCTGGCTGGCTGCTCCAGTGCCATTGTTTAAACACTGGAGCTAGCAGAGAGCTATAACCTACATTCTCAAACACCCTCCTTACTAACCAGAACTGGCTGCCAGTGATGCAGAGGGGAGCAGTAATTTCTTACTCCCTGGGAAAACAGAGGGTGCATTGGAGGGATGAGCATAGTTTTTAATCAGCAAATTTGAGCATGACTCTGAATAGTCATCAGGAGGGGGAATTCTTCCAAACAGAATATTGTTTTGGCACCGCCAGCCTGCTGTTGGTTGAATGAATGCAACCCCCACCTAACGGTTAAGGAGAAAAATTTCCAGCAATTCTCATCTTCTATCAGGCCAGAAAAGTGCACTCCAGGAAAAAATAACAGACTTTTTGACATCTTTATTGCCTTGCTTCCCAAAGCCCTTGGGAATTGGTCACTGACCCTATGGTAATCATTAAACAAGGGCAATTTTAAGGACTAGAATAAGTTGAACCAAGAACCAAACAAGAATTGTAACAAAAAACCTGTCAACAATAATATCTTAAACAAGAGAGAAAATGACCACCAGTAAACTCACCACAATATTCAGATGCCTAGACATCAGCAAAAAAAAATTGCAAAACATACTGAAAAACAGGAAGACATGGCTAAATCAATGGAACAAATGAAAATCTCAGACAAAGCATAGGATTTAAAACAATTGCTCAATGATGTTCAAACAAATCTAAATCGATTCCAGGAGTTGAAGGAAAATATGGCTAAAGAGATAAACAACATTAAGAAGACACTCAGTGAGCACAAAGAAAACGTTGAAAATTGAACAGAAAAATAACGAGCTTGTGGAAATGAAAGACACAATGGATGAGACTAAAAATACATTAGAAGCATACAACATATTTGAAATAGCAGAGTTAGTGAATTAAAGAAAGAGCACCTGAACTTGAAAAGATAGAAGAATAGATAGAGAAAGGAATGGAAAAAAATTGAGCATGGGCTCAAGGAATTGAATGAGAAATTGAAACACACCAGTATATGTGTAATGGAAATTCTAGTAGGAGAAAAGAGGGGACACAGAGCAGAAAGACTATTTGAGGAAATAATGACCAAATATTTTCCAACTCTTATGAAAGACATGAAAATCCACACCCAAGAAACACTACGATATCCAAACAGAAAAAACCTGAACAGACCTACTCTAAGATCTATACTTATCAAAATGACAAATGCCAAAGATAAAGAATTCTGAAAACAGCAAGAAAAAAAGCTTAGAGGAGAGTGTAGAAAAGAAGATTATCAGAAAGGATAACCCAAAGTGTAAAAAGACAGACAAAAATGATAAATGATATAAGAAATCTAAATGAAAAATGGTTGGAGTAGATAATGCTTTTACAGTAATAACACTGAATGTTAATGATTTAAATACCCCAAAAAAGACATGAACTTACTTAGTGGATACAAAAAATATGAGCTTATATATACCGTCTACAAGGGAATCTCCTTTCACCCAAGGATACAAAAAGGCGGAATGTGAAAGGTGGGGAAAGATACTCCAAGCAAACCATAACCAAACAAAGCAGAGATATCTATACTATCATTGTCAAAACAGACTTTTGAATGCAAAAATATTGTAACAATTACAGAAAGCCATTTTATATTAATAGAAGGGGAAATCCACCAGGAAGAAATAACAACCCTAAATATCTATGCCTGTAACCAGGGTGTCCCAAATGCATGAAGCAAACTGTAACAAAACTAAGAGAAGAAGTAGATGTCTCTACAAAACTAGTTGGAGAATTCAAGATGTCACTCATATCAATAGAACAACTAAACAGAATATCAATAAAGAAACAGAGAACATGAACAATATGACTAAGTAAATGAGCTAGACCTAACAGACAAATACAGAACATTGCATCCTAAATCAGCAGAATATACATTCTTCTCAAATGCTCATGGATCTTTCTTCAGGATATACCACATATTGGGTAACAAATCAGTTTTCAATAAATTTAAAAAAAATAAAAAGAATTTATGCAAAGTACTTTCTCTGATATAATAAAATGAAGCTGGAAATAAATAATAGGTAAAAAATGGGGAAATTTGCAAATATTTGAAGGTTAAACAAAATATTCTTAATCAGTGGGTCAGAGAAGAAATTGCAAGAGACATTAATAAATATCTCGAGAGGAGTGAAAATGAGAACACAACTTAATAAAAATTATGAGATACAAGAAAGGCATTTCTGAGAAGGAAATTTATAACCCTATATATCTATATTAAAAAAAAGAAGATCAAAGATCTAACTAAACACCTAGAGGAACTAGAAAAATAACAGTAAAATTTATAACAAATCAAGCAGATGCAAAGAAATAACAAATATCAGAGCAGAAATAAATAAAATTGAAAACCAAAAAAAAAAAAAATAGAGAATCAACAAAACAAAAATCTTGTTCTTTGACAAGTTCAATAAAATAAACAAGCCCTGAGCTAGACTAGAAAATAAAAAAAGAGAGAAGATGCACATAAGTAAAGTCAGGAATGAAAAGTCAGTCATTATGACTGACCCCACAGAAATAAAAAGGATCATAAGATGTTAGGAAAAATTGCATGTCAACAAATTATGCAACCTAGATGAAATGTGTAAATTCCTAGAAATGCATGAACAAACTACACTGACTCTAGAAGAAATACAAGGCAGGCCACAACAAACCAATCAAAAGTAAATAGATTGAATCAGTCACCAAAAATCTCCCAGAAAACGGAAGCCCAGATTCAGATGGCTTCACAGGGGAATTCTACCAATCATTTCAAGAATAATTTGTAATATTGCTCAAACTCTTCCAAAAAATTGAAGAGGAGGGAAAATTACATAACTCATTTTAGGAAGCCAACATTATCCTAATACCAAGGCCAGATAAAGATTGATTACAGACTAATTTTCTCATGATTATAGATGCAAAAATTCTAAGAAATTACTTGCAAGGTGAATCAAACAGAATATTCAAAGAATAATAACCAAGTTCACATAGGTTTTATTCTGGGTATGCAAGGGTGGTTCATCACAGGAAAATCAACAAATGTCATAAACAATATTAACAAATTGAAAGAGATAATCTACGTGATCATCTCAAATGATGCAGAAAGGGCAGTTGGCAAAATCCAGTATCCTTTCTTGATTAAAATGCTTCAAAAGATAAGAATAGAAGGAAATGTCCTTCAACATGATACAGGACATGTATGAAAACCTACAGCCAGCATAGTACTCAAAGGGAAAAGGTGAAAACTTTCTCTCTAAAATCTGGAAGAACACAAGGAGGTCCACTCTCACCACTGATATTCATATTTTGGTAGAAGTTCTAGTTAGAGCAATTAAGCAAGAAAAGGAAAAACAAGACATCCAAATTAGAAAAGAAGTAAAACTCTCACTATTCCCAGATGACATGATCCTATATTTTGAAAGTACTGAAATAGCTAGAAAAAGGCTATTAGAGCTAATAAATGAGTTCAGCAAAGTGGTAGGATAGAAGATCAACATGCAAAATTCAGTATTGTTTCTTTACAAAAGTAATGAACAATCTGAGGAGGAAATCAAGAAAAAATTCCATTTACAATAGCAACTAAAAGAAACAAATATCTAGAAATTAACTTCACTAGGAATGTAAAAGACCTGTACTCAGAAAACTACAAAATCTTGGTAAATATAAACATATGGAAGGATAGTCCATGTTCATGGATTGGGAGACTAAACATTGTTACTATGTTAATTCTACCCAAATTTATTTACAGATTCAACCCAATTTCAATCAAAATTCCAACAAGCTACTTTACAGAAATAAAAAGTCAATTACATAATTTATCTGAAAAGGAAAGGGACCTAAATAGCCTAAAATCTCCTAAGAAAGAAGAGCAAAGTCAGAGGACTCACACTTCCTAATCTAAAATATTTTACAAAGGGACAGTGGTCCAAACAGCATGGTATTGCATAAAGACAGACCATTGATCAATGGTATTGAATTGAGAGTTCAAAAATAGCCCCTCACCTCTATGGTTAACTGATTTTTGACAGGCATACCAAGTCACTTTACTGAGACAGAACAATCTCTTCAACAAATGGTGTTGGGAAAACTGGATATCTGTAACCTAAAGAATGAAGGAGGGTCCCTATCTCACTCCTTATACAAAATCAACTCAAAATGGATCAAAGACTTAAACATAAAAGCCAGGACCAAAAATCTCTGGAAGATAATATAAGAAAGCATCTTCAAGATTTTGCATTCTGAGACCTCACACCCAAAGCATTAACAATGAAATTTAAAAAATAGATAAATGGGACCTCCTCAAAATTAAACACATTTGCACTGCAAAAGGTTTTGTCAAGAAAGTGAAAAGGCAGCCTGCTTAATGGGAGAAAATATTTAGAAATCACATATCTGATAAGGGTTTAATATCCAGGCTATATAAAGTGATCCTACAAATCAATGATAAAATGACAAACAATCTGATTTTAAAATGGGGAAAATAATTGAGTAGACATTTTTCAAAGAAGAAATACAAATGATGATAAAACACATGAAAAGATGTTCAATATCACTAGATATTAGGGAAATGCAATTCAAAACTATGATGAGATATTATTTCACACTTATTAGAAAGGCCACTATTAAAAAAAAAACTCAGAAAACTACAGTTGCTAGAGAGTATGTGGAGAAAAAGAACATTTATTCACTGTTGGTAGGAATATATAATGGTTCAGCCACTTTGGAGGACTGTTTGGCAGTTCTTAAGGAATTTAAATATAGATCTGCCATGTAATCCAGCAATTCCACTACTGGGTATATACCCAGAAGATTTGAGAGCATGGATATCTTCATATTATCAGTTCATAGTGGTATTATTCAGAAATGCCCAAAGATGTAAGCAACCCAGTTTTTCATCAAGCGAGGATCCTACATACATGTATGATCATACCCTTTGCAAATAGAAAAAGTTTTAATTCTTCCTTTCCCATATGGATGCCTGTTATTTCTTTTTCTTGCTTAAGTGTTCTGGCAAAAACTTCCAACACAATGTTGAATAGCAGTGGTGACAATGGACATCCTTTTCTTGTTCCTGATCTTTAAAAGAAAGCTTTCAGTCTTTCACCATTAAGTAGGAAGTTACCGGTGGGTTTTCCATATATGCCCTTTTACAAGTTAAGGAATTTTCCTTCTATTACTAGTGTTCTAAGTGTTTTTATCAAGGGTTCTGTGTTTTTACAAATGGCTTTTCTACATCAACTGAGGTTATTTTGTGGTTTTGTCCTTTGTTGTGGTAATATGGCTTATTACATTATTTGATTTTCATACTTTGAACCACATTTCTGTAACCGAGATAAATTCTACTTCATGGTATATATTAATGTGCTATTGGAATTGGTTTACTAGCAATTTGTTGAGGAATTTTGCAACTTTTTTCAAAAGAGATATTGGTCTACCATTTTCTTTTTTTGAGGTATCTTCATCTAGGTTTGTTTTGAAGGCAACTTTGGCCTTGTGGAATTAATTAGGGTAGGTTTGTCCTCTTCAACTTTTGGAAGAGTTTGAGCACAATCAAAGTTAAGTCTTCTTGGGATGTTTGGTAGAATTTCTCTGTGAAGCCATGTGGTCTGGGATTTTCTTTGTTGGGAGGATTTTGATGGCTCATTCAGTCTCTTTACTAGTAATTGTTTGTTGAGATCTTTTATTTCTTCTTAAGTCAATTTAGGTGTTTTGTGTATTTCTAGGAATTTGTCCATTTAATCTAGGTAATATAATTCATTGGGATGCAGTAGTTCATAAGGATAGTATGAACATAATTTATAGTTTTTTTTTTAAGTTTAGTAGGTTTTATTTAATTAATATAATTCAACTTCATTAATTTGAACTTTTCTAATTTAAAATCTAAAACCATGTAGCTCTAGAAAGGAAAATTTTGGTAATCCATGCAAGAATACAGAAAGAACTTTGAGGCTACTAAGAGAACACATTATTTTGAAGCTCTCTAAACATAGAAGCACAAAATAATTGTTAAATAGCTAATGAACATTAGAAGTCTCAAGGTCTTCCTAATAAGGATTAACATATTAATTACTTTAAACGAATCTTTATTTTACAAATTGGTCATTTTAGTTCAAGCAAATTATTTGTGCATATGTTCTACCTTTTCCTGAAAAGACGTGAGCTGACTGAGCATATTCCTTGTCCTGTTCAGCATTCTGTTTACCATTGAGTTTAAAAAACTGCATCATGCCAAAGATAGTACTCAACAAATATTTGTAAAAAAGATCACAATACATGATGTACTTGAAGCTAATTCAGTTGTCTTATAGTTCACATTTTTTCACTTATTTGTTCTGATCTTTTTCACAATTAGCACTAGTTCTAATATACTTCCAGAAAGAAAACTGTCTACCCCTTTGTTAACTTGTACAAATTTATTTTTTAATAAAAATAAGAATACAGATATTTTCCATTTTGTAATTGTTCAACTGTGGTGTTCAAAACTACTCCCTCACTTCTGGGACTGATGCATACTGCTGTACTTCAGCCGAATATAAAGGAATGGTGTCCCCTGGAGCTGTGCAGTGCATCAGCTTGTTCATTTCCTTTTCTGAAACAAGACAGAGAATAACCTAACTCATAAGATTCCCATGCTGATACAGACAGAGATGTACAATTCAGAAACAGTTTTTAAAAGATTACAAAGATATACCATTTTGTTTAGAAGAGGAAAGAAAAGATATATGTTTAGTTTATTCCTCCAGTATTTTCAGAAAAAAAATCAAACTTCTTTTATAGTGTTATAATGCATATGTTCAGAGTTTAATTCTCAATGAATCAAATTTTGAAATATTCCTTTAAAAAGGTTAATAACTGACTTTGAAATTGTTCACAGAGCAATTAAATATTTTTGTCCATACACATTCACCTTTAATTAATGCTTTAATTAAAATATTCATAATTTTTCTAGTTTCAGTATGAACATTTAAATTGCAGTGACAAGATATAGGTTCTCATACCATATCTTCTAACTAGTTGTATGTCCCTAGACAAGCCAATTTAGATTCCTGCCTTCACCTAGATCAAAAAGGGATAATCACAGCTTTTTAATCTACTTTATAGTTGAGCAGACATAAGGTTTATATGAAAATATCTTCCTTATGTCATGTATGTAACATAAAATATGTTAGGTTTTAGCATATTAAATAGGTTTTAATGTTTGGTTGACATTTTAAAAACTTAACCAAAATGAAGATTGCATACTTTTGTTAACAGAGCCCGTGTCTAGGTTCTTGGCTATGTCACATAAAGGAATATAAGGATATGCCATAGGGTAGGCAATGGAGTACAGAGTATATTAAGAAATTATAAAAAAGATAGTAAGTGATCTGAGCAATGGGTGTGGGGGTGCTACAGGTTTAAACATGTGTGTCCTCTCTCTAGGGTTTTCTGGTTTTATTGGCTAACATTGGGGTTAGGGTTTACACAGATTGGATTATTTAGGACAAAGAGAGTGAAAATCCATTGGGTGGTTTGGTTTCTAGAGGTTTCTGGCCAGTGGTAATTGGATTCTGGCTACTCTCCTTGAGCCCTGAGCCGGTGTGAGGTGTTTATGAAAGTATATGGTGGGCCCCTTATGTTTTCCTTTCTTTCTGCCATGTGATAATGTTGCAAGTTACATTCTGTTAACTCAGCTCCTGGGCAGAAGCTGCTAGCTGTCTTCTGATAACTTCTTTGTGTTAACCTGCCTCCTGTGTGATTTAGCAAGCTGAAAGCTGTGCCTCAGGATTTTCTTACAGGTGGTGTTTGTGCAGCTCATTGGGTTTTCTGCTCCTCTTCCTTAAATCCCTATTATATCCTGCTTCTCTTTCAGAACTACAAAATTCAGTTGTTATACAAGGTAAAAATTAAAATAGCAAAGCTAGTTATAACAATAAATCCATTCATCCGTGGTCTCATTTAATTACATTTAAAAATAATCATTATAAAGACAGGTAAAATTTCATGAAAATATTTGCACATATTTTAGCTTAGGAGTTCTTGTCCATATCAGTGGAAAATGTCTGGCATCTGCCACTGCTTTAGGTACTTGAATAGGCAGATCAAGCATGTGATTCCCATCAGTGATTGCTTGTAACTTCTCCAATATGTGCCCTTTAAAGATGAGGTGACAGGTAGAGCAGGCTTTGGTTCCTGCACATGCATCAATCATCTAGAATATTTTCAATCACAACATCTAGCAGAGCGTCACCAAATTTTCCTTTGATTGTTAATGTTTCACCACCACGGTATATAAACTGGACTGTTATTTTATCTTCTGAGCTGCTCTGCACTGGCGCCAACACACTCAGCGGTTGGCACACTCCTGCACTTCCTCCAAGCCTTGGTCCCCAGGAACCTGCAGACTCCTGCCTCAGGCGCAATCCCTGGAACAGCAGCCACCCGAAGGCAGCACTGCTAATAGGTGCCCACAAGCAGTGCAGGAGTCAGGCGCGCTGGGTGACGGCCATAGACCCGATGGGGTAAGCACCAGAAGAGACCAATTTACAGTCTTTATTTCAGTGAGGTCAGTCGTGATGTCCCATTTTTCATTTCTGATTTTTGTTATTTGTATCTTCCCTCTTTTTTCTTTCTCAGTCTAGCTAATGTTTGGTCAATTTTTTTGATCGTATCGAAGAACCAACTTTTGGATTTGTTGAGTCTATTTTTTTTTCCTATTTCCTTTATCTCTGCTATAATTTTTCTTATTTTCTTCCTTTGCTCACTTTGGGTTTAGTTTGCATTTATCTTTCTAGTTTTGAGGATAAGTCTCTGATTTGAATACTTTCTCGCTTTTAAATGTAAGCATTTAGAGCTATAAATTTCCCTTTCACCACTTCTTTTGCTGCATCCTATAATTTGGTATGTTGTATATTCAATTTCATTCACCTCAAGATTTTTCCTAATTTTGCTTCTGATTTCCTCTTTAACCCATTGCTTTTTTTGAGAGAATGTTGTTTAATTTCCACATATTTGTGAATTTTCCATTTCTCCCTCTGTTATAGAGTTTTAGTTATATTCTCTTGTGGCCTGAGAATATACATTGCGTGTTTTGAATATTTTTTAATTTATTTATACTTGTTTTGTGACTAGTTTTGTGGTCAATACTAGATAATTATCCATGTGCATGAAAGTGTTTATTATGCTTTTGTTGGTTTCAGTGTTCCATATATTTCCGCTAGGTCTAGATGACTGAGTACACATAATGTACTTTCTTATTGATTTTATGATTCCATGGTTTATCCATTATGAAGAGCAGAGTATTAAAGTCTCCTACTCTTAATATAAAGCCATCCATTTCTACATTCAAATATGTCAGAATTTGCTTCATGTAACTTGGGGCTCGGCTGTTAGGTGCATATTTATTTATGTTACATATTGCTGTTGAATTGACCTTTTTATCAGTACGTAATGACAATTTTCCCCCCATAACTGTTTTGGCTTAAAGTGTATATTAGCTGATGTTAGTATAGCTACCCCAGTTCTCTTTTGGTTACTAGTTTCATGGTATATTTTATTTCCACCCTTCCACCTTCAGTCTACATGTATCTTTGAATTCAAGGTGAGTCTCTTTCTTTGAAAGTTGGATCATACTGTTTATCCATTCTGTCAATTTCTGCCTTTTTCTGGAGAGTTTAATCCATTTTTATTTAAAGTCACTCCTGAATATGCAGGACTTTCTTCTGACATTTTGCTTTTTAGCATTATAAGTCACTTTTTTGTCCCTCACTTCTGTTAATACATACTTTCATATTTATTTACTTTTTTGTATTGTACTACATTGAATGTTTTTTTCATTCCTCTCTGGATATATTTTTCATTTATTTTCTTTATGTTTAACATGAGGTAAATTTGACATCCTCAGCATATAAAAATCGTTTGGTTTGATACCAACTGAACTTCAATAGCATGCACATATACCTTTCCTATACTCCTCTGTACTCCAACATTTTTTACACTTCTTACCACTTATATAATTGTACAGCATATGTCAAAAAAGATTTATCATTACCTTTTATGCATTTGCATTTTAGCACCTAAGGAAGAAGTTGAGTTACATCCTGAACAATACAGTACAATAATACTGGCTTTTATAATTTCCCAAATGGTTAAATTTACTGCAGTTCTATATTTCATTATTTTGCTTTGAACCACTGTCTCGTATTTTTCCTTTCAGCATGAAGAATTCCCTTTAGTGCTGTTTTTTAGGGTAGGTCTAGTGGTGATGAACTTGTTCAGCTTTTGTTTATCCAAGAATATTTTCATCTATCCATCATTTTTGAAAGAGTCTCGATGGAGATAAATTTCTTGACTTGTAGTTGTTTTCTTTCCAGATATTTCCCTTTAAAATATTTGGGGCACTTAAATATACATAAAAGGAATTCTGTTATCTTTCATGTAATCCTTATTTACTACATTTTCAACTACACCATAAGAAAGTACCTTATTCTTTTCCTAATAAATTTAAACAAATATTAAAAATAATTAAAAATGTAACTTACTAAATATAGAAAATGAAATCAATAGGTGAAAGATTTAAAAAATCCAATATTTTGAAAATTTAAAAAAAATCAATAAAACACAATGCAATGATTGCAAATGAGTAAAAAAGACAGAAATTTTCAATATTTTTTTGGAAGGCCTTTGGAAGCAGTAAGAAACCAATGCAATGAAATATTGAATGAATATTAGAAAGAACAAATGAAAGCCATTGCAATTCTATGATTCTAAAGTTTATTTCATATCTTACTTTTATGATGTGGAGAAAGGCAGACAATTGATGGCATTATGCATTGCTCATAGTTTAAATGGCAACTTTTCTCTTTGTCAGTGATATAAATTATAATGAAATGTTTTAGAATTGATGGTGTCCTAAAACTGATGAAATTTGGCATATCATTTTCCCTCTCAGGTTATTCTTACATATCCTGAAAACTCAAGAAAATCTAATAGAAAAGTGGCAGAATTACTAAGATATTTTGGTACTCTAGCTGAACAAATGGAAAATATTTTAAAAAATCAATAGGCCATTGTTATAATAGCATAATCACCAGAGTTAAATGAAAAAATATTATTTCAGTCTTAATAGGTCTAGAATTTAGTTGTGAAAAGAATAATTATGATGAAATACACAGAGAAAGATAACTAAAACTAAAAGCCTGGTAAAGGAATATAAAATTTAAATAAATCAAAGCCCTAATATTTTTAGATGAGAATTTTAATTAGATCATGAGCATGTTTGTGTGCATATATAGATATACATATAGAATGTAAAACATTCATTCATTAATTCATTTATTAATATTTTATTTATGTGCATATATTTGACAAGCATGCAGAATATTAAAGGAAGATTATTTTTCTGACAAGGTATCTGCTGAACGAAATGAGTGAGTCAATCAAAGATAAAAAAGGCTGGAAAGAGAATTGAGATAAAATCAAAATAAGACATTGTCAAATGATTGCATTTTTATGTGTGGGTTACTGTATATATTTCAGATGGATTTCTATTTACAGAATTATAGGAATGCCAAATATCTGTTGCCAAGTGAAACAAGCTAAGTTGAAGGATATTTTGTTAATGATGACACTGTATCAGTAACAATAAACAAAAAATGTAAAGAAATAATGTTTACAAATGTGCAAGTGTTTGTATCACTGGTGTGATAACATATACACCAATTAGATGACGTCGGTTATATCAGGGAATTATATTTGAAGAAAGATGATCACCTTTATTTTGGTTTCACATGTTGCAATGAGTTGAATTTTCAAACCTGTTTGTTTTTGAAAAGCATGTCTAATTTATTTTATGAATTGTTATAATACCAAATTGATGAAACTACATTAATGTTTTAATCAATAAGAAAATGTATGCACAATATAATCATCTTACATGATATTTCCTTACATTTAAAAGAAATATACAAGAATTTTATTTTTCGGCATATGAACATCCAGAAGATTTAAGTTTCTGGGACATATATTTACTGGGTATAGTGCTAATTATAGGTTCCAATAAAAGGGGTGGAAGAATCATATATTGGGAAATTATAAATGAGTCTAACTCTATTACATTGAGGAAATAGGTTGTTATATATTCCAAGGTAAGGATCACGAGCAGGGTGCTCATTTCAAGGGGTTGTGTACCTCATCTATAATGTCTGTTTATCTTTAAAGCCCTCAGGAACACCAATATTTGAGGCTTTGTTTACAGTGGCAGTTAAGAGATATGCCTGAGACATGCACTTGTGTAACCTCTGAATTGCCCTACTGACTCACTTTGAAATCTCTTGGCTGTAAAAAGTTGTTTGTATTTAATATTTGTCCCTTTAGGTCAAGGTCTTTTTCCAAGTGCATTGCTGGTTGATGCTTAGTATTGGTCCCTTGTCGCCAACGAAGTTCATACCTTGAAATCATGTCCCATGTTGGGGGAAAGGTAGTGAGTTTATTTGCTGATTTTCACTTAGAGAGAGGCCACATTTGAGTGAAAAAAAAAAAGATTTCAGCAGGTAACTCTTAGGCAATAGATATTACTAAACTAAGTTTAAATTTTACACAAATAAGGTACAGAAATGCAAAAATTAACATAGAATGCTTCGCATATTGTTCTGTTTTCTTTTATTAGGCACTGCCTATGTACTCAAGAGATTCTTACCCATCTATTTGAGAATGCAGCAGGGCTCCCCAAGAGAAGAGATTAATATTCCATTGTTTATTGTATAGTTCTTCACTAACTAGATAATACCCTATGACCAGATGGACACATTTATATTCCACAGAGGCATGCACCAGGTGCCCCTTTCCCACACATCCTCCACCATCGGCACCCTGAACAAGTGCCCCACCCCTGCCATAGTTGTCCAAAGAACGATTGTATTCTGAAACTCAGATCTCCACCTCTCTAATGTTCACTTATTCCTTTCTCCAGTTCTCCCCTTAGTTCCATGGGTAGCTGAACTCCCCCACTCTCAACCTCATTCATCATCATGCTTCAGCACCATGGACCCCATTCACATCCCTGCACCATTGCCTTCATCCACCTTATCATAGATTCTGCCCAGAAAGACCTACTGACCAATGGAACAGAATTAGAGTTCATATGGAGATGCATGCATATATGGCCAACTGATATTCAATAAGGTCACAAAGCCCACTCAAGCAGCACAGAATAGTTTCTTCAACAAATAGTCCAATAAGAACTGGATATCCATAGCCAAAAGAATGAGAATCACCATCTTATGCTCTATGCAAAAATTAAATCAATGTGGATCAAATATCTAAATATAGGAACCAAGACCACAAAGCTCCTAGAAGATAATATAAGGAAGCTAGGAGAACTTGTAGTAGGAAATTATTTCATAAACTTTATGCAAGTAAGGAAAGAAAAAATAAAACAGTAACTCCTGAATTGAATGTTTCTTAAATTATCTTTTTCAATTCATTTATACCAACATATTTGATAGATTTCTCCCATGCAGTTATTAGCCTTATTGGTACTCAAATTGTATTATTTGAAGTGAGCCTTTTAAAATCCTTTTGACAAAATAGCAGTAGCTTCTCTTCCTGGGGTTTCTGTCATGTCTAAGAGCCGTATCTATTCCTCTATTCCAAAATATCTATTCCAAAATGTTTGTACAAGGAATCTCCTTGAAAAAAAGTTTTATTACATTTGTTAAAAATGGAAAAGACAAAATATTTATTGTAGTTAGATTGTTTTATAGCCCTGCAAATATATTGTTAAATGGTGAAACATTGGAAGGAGTAAAAGGTTTCAACAAATTTTGGTTTAAGCACTGAAGTTAACATAATAAAATGGATTTAAATAAAGTGGATTTAAAATGTTTTTGATGTATAAATTTAATTTAATCCAAATATATGTATGGATACATTTTAAAGACACAACTTGGGAAGCAAATTCTTGAATAGTAAATAACTTGGTCAGTGTTATTAAAATGTTGACTCATTGACTTTTGTTTTATGATAAAGGAAATAAGTGATTACTTTCTCTCCTAGAAATGTACTGCTGATACTATTCATTCTGTATTCTTTGCTTCTGTAGAGTAAGTTGGTCACAAGGCTTAAATGTTTTTTTAATATTAATTTTGATTCAAAGATGTGGTTTTGTTGAATGTGGAATCTTTGAAAGTTCAACCAAAAGTGCATGCAAATGTGAACATTCAGAAGTGTCTCTTAATTCTGAGTTGTGCATCAGTTTTTGTCTTTAAAGAAGTTATAACAATGGTAGTTGCCTCTTTCAGTATTTGTTAGATGTGTGAAGTACTGATAAATGTCACAATGATGGTTTTATTTTTTTAAATTATTACTGTAGGAAGGTTATTCCTTACCACAAATGAGTCATTTTCTTAAATGTTCATTTTTTGAATGAGTGGATTTTACAGATTCTTCATAATAAATTTTACTGTTACATTAAAAAAAAATAGGGGATGACATTGGAGAGGTAAGGGATACATGAGAATAGCTCATACTTTCTATGTAACTCTCCTGTAATCTAAAACCTATTTAAAAATAAAGTTTATTATTATTTTTAAAAAATCTTCCAACAATGAAAAGTCCAGAACCTGGTGGCAACACAGGTGAATTCTACCAAACAGTTTGAGAAGAATTAATACCAATTTTGTTTAAACTCTTCCAAAACATTGAAAAGGAGGGCAAATTATCCAACACATTTTATGAAGCCAACATCACCCTAATACCAAAGCCAGATAAAGATATTACAAAAAAAGAAAATTACAGACCAATGTTTCTAATGAACTTAGATGCAAAAATTCTCAACAAAATACTTGCAAATAGAATCCAAAAGCGTATCAAAAGACTGTTACACTGAGATCAAGTGGATTTTATTTCTCCTATTCAAGCATGGCTCAACATAAGAAAATCAATTTACATAATACACTACATTAACAAATCAAAGGGAAAAAAACACTTGATCATCTTGATTCATGCAGAAAAGACATTAGACAAAATCCAGCATCTTTTCTTGATAAAAACACTTCAAAAGATAGTTATAGAAGGAATGTTTCTCAATATAATAAAGGACATATATGAAAATCTCACAGCCAACATTGTATTCAATGGGGAGAGGTTGAAAGGAACAAGACAGGGATGCCCTTTCTCACCACTGTCATTCAACATTGTGCTAGAAGTTCTAGCTAGAGCAATTACACAATAAAAAGAAATTAAAGGCATCCAATGTGGAAAAGAGAAGGTAAAACTGTCACTATTTCCAGATACATGATCTTAAAATTAAAAAATTCTGGAATATCTACCACAAAGCTATTAGAGCTTTCAGCAAAGTGGCAGGATACAAGATTAACATGCAAATTCAAGAAAATGATGTCGGTGTGGAATTATTAAGTTTGATGTGTATTTGGCTATATTCCTGCAATTCCAAAACAGTACTTTTTAGAGATTAAACAATAAGAAGTTCAAGAAAATATTCATGAGAGTGTATTTATTGAGTTAAAATGAACTAACAGAGAAGAGTGAGAAAAATAAACATAATAGAGAAATCAAGTAAAGAAGCACTCAGCAACTAGAAATTTAAAAGGGGAGAGAAAAATATGTGAGGGGTTAAGACAATTTTTGGTTTCTTGTCATGGATAGTGTGTGGTCAAAAGTACACATTCCATATAGAAGTCTTCTACTATGTTGAGGCAAAAATTGATAAAATTTGGAAAATCTGTTTTATTATAATTGTAAGAGCAAAAAGTGTGATTATAATTGGGTGAACATTTAATGATGACAAACAAAAGAAAAACCATTGTGAATCTGATCAATGAAAGAGTTATCTTACAATTATTAGACATTATGAGATAAACACTCCTCTAAGTTCCAGGTATACTAACTAGGTTACTCTTTCATAAATAGTATATGGAGGATACGGTTTTACTTTGTCAAAGGCTGACATTTCAAAAATACCAGAGATAGGATGGCTTTTATAAAGGGAATGTATTCGGGATAATAGCATACAATTTCAAGGTTGCAAAACTGTTCTAATCAAAGCATCATCAATGATCCTTTCTTGCCAGTGTCAGCTATTGATGATCCCTATAGTCCTGCCACATGGTAAGGCAAGATGGCAGATTTGCTATTCTCTAGCTTTCTTCTCCTTAAGCTGAGCTGTGGGCTATCAGGCATATGGCTTGTCTCTTTCCAGGACTTCTCTCTCAGGCTTGGCTGCTCCACAATTTTCCTGATATCGTCTGTGGGAAATCAGGCATATGGCTCATCTCTTTATCCATCAGCTGTTCCTTGGGCCCAGTTTCTTGGGGACTTCATTACTTCAGCTTTGGCTCCTAGTGATCCTTGAGTCCTCTCTCTCACACATGGCTGCGTCAAAAATGGCAGTGCTCCCTTTTTCTCTGACTTCTTTCTCTTCAAGTCTCTGTTTATATAAGGCTCTAGTAAGAGGGCAGAGACCCAGCCTGAGTCATGCCTCACTGACATAGTCCAATCAAAAGCAATCTAATCAAGTGATTTAATCAAGGTCCCTTAACTGAATCTAATCAATCAAAGGGTCTCACATCCACAGGAATGAATTCATTAAAAAACATAAGCTTTTTTTTTGATTCATTAAAGTTAAACTGACACAGATACTATTATTATTTTCATATTAGAGAGATGATGTAAAAAATAAAAGAGGAAGCAAGCAAAGCTTGGAGATAAAGATTAATAATTTAAAGTTGATTTTTTACACATAGTGACATTGATGCAAGTATGTTGAAATGTGTTTCAATGTTACTTAACAGATGGAGAATATAAAACAATTGTGATTATGTTTTATAACCCTGAACAGATTACATTCAATATATCTTAACATTCTAAGTAATGAATGTTACTTTAGACAGAATTACATATGTGAGAGACAGGAAAGAGTGGGTTGAAAGTTGCTAAAAGAGAAATCAAACATTTATAAATTGTAATAATGCTAAAACTAATAATCAAAAACATATATATGAAGAACTGCATGGTGAGAACCAAACTATGTGTCATATGTTTGTACTTTACTACTAAACAAACTGCAGGGAAAGATATTAAAATGTTGAAGAAGTTTGAGATTTGGCTTTAATGTTCAGCTGCAGTTAGGGGTCTAATAAAACTATATGGATAATTCCTATCCAATGTGCAGATAAATAAAATATAAACTGGGGGTAAAAAGAGTTAAGTAGGAGGAATTCCTAAAAGGTTGGACTGTCATATAAATAAAGTAATCTGTTTTGTTAAAAAATATTCCATGATATTCCCAAAACCACAACAGAGACTATGCTTCTAGTTTAATGATACTACTTATAACCAAATTAAATTTGCATGTATATGGGAAGGTTGGCTGAGTTTGTTGAACCATTAATTGTTGCAGATTAATGTTAATACATATCAACTCCTATCAAATATCTCTGAACTATAAATGGAGATTGAATGAAAGTCAGGATTCAAAGTTGAGTTACCACAAAATAACTTTTATCCTGCTGGGACTGACTGATAACCCACAACTGAAGGTTCTCATTTTCATCTTTCTATTTCTCACTTACATATTGAGTGTAACAGGGAATTTGACAATCATCTCCCTCACCTTCATGTTTACAAACCTTAAAACTGCCATGTACTTTTTCACTTTCTTAGAAATTTCATCTATATCTTCTTATAAACATATTTATAAACTTATAAACATACTTATAAACATATCAACAAGTGACAAGACAAACCCATATGATGATGGTGTCATCCAAAATATTTTACAGACCTCTTTGCTGTTACAGAATTTTTTCTCCTGGCCACCATGTCCTATGCCCGCTATGTAGCCATCTGCAAACCCCTACATTATGTGACCATCATGAACAACAGGGTTTATAAAGACTCATCCTTTGTTGCTGGACAGCTGGTTTCTTGATTCTATTCCCACCACTTTGCATGGACCTAAGTCTGGAATTCTTTGACTCTAATGTCGTTGATCATTTTGCCTGTGATAGATCCCCTCTCCTGAAGATTTCATGGTCAGATACATGACTCATAGAACAGAAGGTAATAATCTTGAAGCTGCCACTTCACTAATCCTGACAGAAATACCTTTTTTACCTATTTATTAAAGTTTCTATTTCCTTACTTTCAAATCTATCTCTCATGATAATAGAGACATTAACAGTCAAACAGTGTAATTATTTAGCTTAGCGGTACAAGATATATGACATTTATATGACACTGGTTTGTTCACATTAGAATGCCCTGAACATTGCAATGATCTAATCTGTATCTTTCCTGTGTTCCTGCCAGTGTAATAATTAATCTGTTATCAATTCTCTATGCATTACATTACCTAAAAATTCATTTCACAACCCCCATTTTATTGATCTCAAAAATCCACTATGCCCTATAGATATTAATCAAACAAATCTTGAGAAAGCTAATATTAAATCTCCAGGAGCAGAAAATTAAATTTATTTTAGTACCCATGAGATGAGATCCAGAAACTATCCACTCTACTATTATTATAATTGTAGTGTCAGATTTTATAGGTTACATGTGCATCTTATCTATGTAGAAGCTATGGAGTATTCCAGAAATATATTTGGACTGAATCTTTATATGACATTCTGTCTTCAATTATACAATCTCTGGCTCATTATCATGAAAATATGATTTCTTGAATTTGGGAGGTAGAGGTTTTCTGATCAGTCATATTTGAGGGACATATGTGGATGCTCTGGTTATTCTACTGCAATTCTAGAAAATCTGTACCTTAGAAGTAGGGCTGATATAACAACTAGAATATGATAATTATTTTCAGTCCAACTAGAAATGATTCACATATCTCAAAAACATCAAGCTGATATACAGGTAAATTATCTATACAACAGAAGAAAAATCAACCATGTCTAAAGAAAAATGCATCCACAAATATCAACATATCATGAAAAACTACTTGGTAACAAAGAACTATATCTTGGGACCCATATCCAGAGGATTAACAGTCAATAGCAAATAACACTGAAATGATTCAGATGTTGGAATTAACAGATGAATATATTAAAACATTTATATCAAATAGGTTTAAAATATAGTGTAAACATTGTCATAATGAATAAATATTTGGTAAAAAACAGCAAACTGGAGAAACCATGAAAAGAACCAAATGGAATTACTAGTACAAAGAAATGAAATAATTGAAAAAAAATTCTGAGTAAGTCCTTTTATAACATTGTACAACATATTTAAAAATAAGATTTTGATCTTGAAATTTCACTTCAGCAATTATTCACACTCATATGGAAAATATTATTAGTATGCAGATACTTTTTATTGAATAATTGATAGCTATATTAAATGAAGAACATTGTATTTCAGGCATCGTTAAAGTAAATGCCAACATTTTTATACAGCCAACTTATTAATAGTGATAAATTGGCAATTATGTGATTTTCTAAGATATTTTTAAAGATGAAAAGAGTATTTTACACATCTATGTTAAGATTGGTAGCAAATGTTTATGCATTTGTAAATAAAACCATAATGTATTGGGTGTGCTTAGAGAAAGAAAACCTGGAAGGATAAGTCCTACATTAAAAGAAGTAGTTTCATATCATTGTATAAATTTTTCCTTCTGTGTATCTGATTAAAATTGTCCAACTCTAATAAAAATTCATATCATATAATAAAGGTATGTAATCATATAATAATGGATTTTGATCTAGAGAATGCCTTAGTAGATACAAAGATTTTTAAAATGAGCTGTTATTTAAGTAATAGAGTTGTCCTCCTGATCTCTGATAATGATGTATCATCCCCTGTCTCCAAGAACATTGTCCCCATTGAAGTCTGTGTTACATGGTTTTTGTTTTGTTTTGTTTCCAAATCTCATTACTCAGAAAATTCACTAATGACTCTTGAAGATAGGTCACAAAGGACCTTTTTTTCAGTTAATGACATATTCAATTTTAAAAAGTCATGCTCTACTCTGTAAAAGCATCTCTCTCTCCTGATTATTTAGAATAATATCTCTTCTACCAGTGAATAGAATTCCAGTCTTTGGAGTAATTTATTTTCTTTTTAGTGCCAGAAAAAGTAAGAATATATTTGGGGGCTTATAATAGCACAAAGCCCAGTATCAGGTAGTCTGTAAACCTTGCTGAGGAAGGCAATCCTGGGAGCTCTATGCATTCCCAGACATGCCAGTAAATGTGAAGATATAAATGTATTTGTCAAAAATATCACATTCAACGTTACAGTCTTAATATTGCTATGTATAAACAAAGAAAAGAAAGTATAATTATGTTTTCCTTTTTGATTATAATTCCCTTTGTAGGATTTGGTATTGTTTTCAACCTGAAAAGAAAATGGACTTCAGTAATAATTAATGCATTTTATCATGTATTCAACAGATATTTATGAGATGCCATTTTCTAGAGAAACTTTATCTTGTGTGATAGATATCATTGTCTGGAAGGATTTCATGCATAAAATACAGCCATAAATCCAAAAGAAACTCAATATAATAAATATCCATGGAAATTTTGCTACATATTCTACCCCAAAGTAGAAATGATAAAGTATATTTGTATGTATATAAATCTATAAGGAGACCCCTTCAACCCCACATTCCCAGTGCCCATATTATCAGCCTCCCATGAAAAAATTATTGAGGCCAATGTAGCATTTCATTGAAAAATTCTGTGTTAATTTCAAACATTCACTTGAAATAGAGAATAAACAGAAAGCACTATGTTACAATTAATTGCCAATCTTTCATTTTTTAATAAGCTTTAATATATTGGAAAAATATGTTTTGAGAATTAAATTGTTGCAGCAGAAAGGAGACTTACATGAAGAGAAAGCCCAAATGGCACTCTAAAGGCAAAGGTATCAAATTTTATTAGTGCAGACCCAGAAGAGAGTTCAGTCTCCAAATTCTGAAGCACCAACATCATCTTTCATGGGGTTATATAGGTTCTTGTTCATTGGCTAGTGGGTTGCTGGGCAAGCAGGCAACTTCCTTAAGCAAGCATGCAGGTGGGGTTTACAAAAGCAAAAAAAGCAAGTTTAGCTTATCTCCCTAAGGCAGAGGACCTTGGGCGGATGAGGAGGAGAGACGCCAGGGAGCCATTTATCTTGTTGAAGCTGTTAGTTTAAGAGAAAAGGGGAGAAGAGCCATTTATCTTTCTGAAGCTGTCGGTGTCAGTTAAGGGGTGGGGGGGATCAGGGCTGAGTATCGTCTTCATCATTCTTCCCCCTTTGATGCCCTTATACTTCCCATAGGGCCTCATCTGTACTGAGTGGCCTATACTTTCTTAAGGATAGAATTTTGGTAATAGTTATATGAGTTATGGTTGTTTCAATGAGCTTGATGAGTGCATTTATTATGCACAAGCTGAAGGTGGCTGCTATGAATAAGATAATCAAAGGTCCAGCCAAAGGCAGAAGCCAAGAGGTCCACTGTCCAAGGCTCCAGAATTCGTTTAAGTGATCCCTCCTCTTTTGGATTTGATCCCTAAGTTTTTTCACTTTGGTAGTGACTATACCTGACTGGATAACATAGTAACAGCACTCTTCCCCTAGGAAAATACATGCTCCCCCTTTTTCGGCAGTTAGCAAGTCAAGGGCTCTTCTAGTTTGTAGGGCTACTCCGGCTAGTTAGTTAATCTGGTTTTGGAGGGAAACCAAAGAATCTGCCACTCACTCTATGTCTTCATTTAGTTCTCAGGAATGCTTATAATAGAACCCAACAGAGAAGCCCAGACCTTCTAGCCTTGTTTCTATCCTCACGGCCACTCCTGCCCCTATGCGGATGGAAGTGAGTAAGGCCCTTTTGGCCCTTTTCTGATGGGGGCTTAGCGTCAACTGATATTTCAAGTGTTAATAATACCAGAATGCAATTTCCTGCCCATTTGATCTCTAAGTACCTATATGCAGTTCTTCCACATAGGTAAAACAGTCCCCGGAGGGTGCATTGAGTCTGATTGGTTAACAAGTTTCGGTAGAAAATGCACAAAGTCTCAGGGATGTCTTTACTGGGCTTTGACCCTGGTGTAGGCCTGCCTCTAAGACAGGTTAGATTACTCTCTGCAACGTTAAGGTGGACGTCAAGGGCTATAGGGCCAGTGGGGAAGTCCAATTACCGGTTTCCATCAGGGTTTAAGTTCCAGTCAGGAGGGCCTGGGGTGCCCAAGTATGTTCTCTTTCCCAGGGACAGGCACAACCAACAGTAGTTGTCTCCGGGGTTGATATTGTGGAGGAGAGCATTGGTGGTGTTAATCAACCGCCTCACCTGTTGTTGAATGGGGGCTGTGAACTGAGTGAGCTTATAAAGTCCTGTTAAATTTGCTCGCTTATACTTGGGGCCCTTGGCTAGTCAGGCGAGGCTGGTTTGAACTTGTTTTAAGCTTTCTTTCTGGGCTATATCTTGTACCCCACCCCCTTTCACATGCCTGCGTGTGTATAATAAGTCCAACAACTGACCTCCCCTGGTGTGCCATAACTTCTGCAACTACCTCCAATTTTCAGTCTGGCCATCCAGAAGTTTTGTCCCCCTTCCTCACAAACTGAGGCTTCGCATAACTTATAATGTTCTACCAGCATATAGGTATGGTAAATAAAGGAAGAGGAGGGTTGGTATTTGCCTGTGAGCTGTTTTAACCTATTTGCTGCTGAGAGGGGAGCAGATTTGTAACAACGAGTATGGTTGAGAACTGGCATCAGCCCTGAGGGAAAATAGGAAAAGAATGTAAGGCCCAGAAACTTCCTACAAGACACAGGTATGTCACTGTGAATAAAGCTCTATTTACTATTGTCCAGTCTGCAGGGATTATAGCAGCCAGCCCAATTCTGAGCACCAGGGCGAATGGTCCAACTGAGAACAGGAACCACCAGGAGCAGGGATCCATTTAGCGGGTGGTAGATGAGGTGGTGTTTGGTGATTCCAGGCGACTCGAACTCTTAAGGGGTGACTGGGTACAAGATGGACTGTCCAGCTGCCGGTTCTTTGTTGGGGTGTGCTTTCTTGACCTTGGAGTGGTGGATCCAAGGGACGATGCCTGCAACTTTAAGAGGAGTGTGAGTTACAAGGATCACAGTATGTGGACCTGTCCAGGTAGGCTGAAGGGGTTCATTTTTTCCAGTCTTTGACCCAGACTAGGTCCCGGGCCAGTGGGGTTGCACCAGGTGTCCCAGGGGGATGATATTCTTGGACAAGACAGTTTTATGTATTTCGGCTAGAGTTTTCCCCAGCTGCTGGAGAATGGAATCTTGGCCAGCCTCCCCCATGAGCTTGAGATTTCTTCTGAAGGCCTGGACAATTGGGGGTGGCTGTTCAAATAGAATTTCAAAAGGTGAATAGCCCGTGGTCCCTGGGGTACACCCAACTCGGAGGAGAGCTAAGGGAAGTAAGTCTACCCAGGGAAGGCTAGATTCTTGGAAGAATTGGCTAGGGTGACTTTGAGGGTTTGATTCATGCATTCCACTTTCCCTGAATTCTGAGGCCTAAAAGCGGTATGAATTTTCCACTTAATCCCTAACACCTTTGCCAGTTCTTGGACTACGGCAGCCACGAAGGCTGGGCCATTGTCGCTCCCAATTGATACAGGCAGCCCGTGTAGTCGGGGAATGATTTCTCTGAGTAAAGCCTTAGTCACTTCTCTTGTGTATTCGGTGTGAGTGGGGAAATCTTTGACCCAGCCTGAAATGGTGCATATCATCACTAACAGATATTTGTAACCCCAACTTGGTTTTACTTCTGTGAAATCTACTGTAAGAACTTCAAAAAGGGATGTTCCTGTGTGCTGGATGCCAGCCGGAGCTCGGGGGCCATGTAGAGGGTTGTTTTTGGCACAAACTTGGCACCGGCTGCTGATGGAGGCACAGAGGGATGCCAGTCGGGCTATGTAGTAGTATCTTCCAAGTAAGGCTTCTAGAGCTGTTTTCCCTAGGGGGTGAGTTGGTGATATTGCTGGATGAGGGCATGAGAGGCTCCATTCAGGCCAAAATCCAGTTATCTGGGAGCAGCCAAGTTCCTTCAGGGGTATGACTTCCCCCTTCTTTCTTGGCTCATTCCTGTTCATCCCAGGTATAGTTTATTTGATTAGGTTCTTGTCCTAAGAGGGACAGCTGTGGTGTTGATTCCAGGTCTCATATTTCATTGGCTCCTTCAGCTTCTTGCCGAGCTGCTTTGTCAGCTAGCATATTCCCTTGAGTGACCATATCCGTCCCTTTCTGATGTCCCTGGGAGTGGATGATGGCTACTTTGTCCGGTTTCCAGATATCTTCTAATAGTTGAAGGATTTCTTCTTTGTTTTTAATTTCCTTTCCCCCTGCAGTCAAGAGGCCTCTTTCTTTATAAATTGCTCTGTGGATATGAATGGTAACAAATGCCTATTTAGAGTCAGT
>JAQZBX010031184.1:0-11299 GCA_029593785.1 Cabassous unicinctus
CAACAAGGAGACACAAAGAGGAAACACAATGAAAGACACAACAAAGCAGGGAGTGGAGGTGACTCAAGTGATTGAGTGCCTCTCTCCCACATGGGAGGTCCTGGGTTCAGTTCCCGGTGCCTCCTAAAGAGAAGACGAGCAGATACAGAGAGTGCACAAATGGACACAGAGAGCAGATAGCGAGCGAACGCAAACAACAAAGTGTGTGTGTGTAGAAACAAATAAAATAAAAAACCTTTAAAAAACAAAACAAAAGTTATAGTATACAGCTTTTTGATTTCATCATCTGAAACTTATGAGCCTTTCCCAATACAGAATGACAAATAAAAAACAGAAAACACAAAAAATATGAACTTCACAAACAATATTAAAGAATTTTCTAAGCATTGTACAGATCCACAACTTAATTTTATAGTAAATACAAATAACTTACATGTGTCAAATGAGTTACTATAATATTGTTTCTCACAGTTACCTTCCCATCTATCAACTGAAATATAAAGAGCTTTTTTACCCCTGAAAGTAGCCTGAAATGAAACAAAAAAGATGAATGTACTTCAAATCTAGAAAAATATTCATTACGGTAATGCCTAAGAATTTGGGGTAGGAGGTGGGGGTGAGGGAGAAAATACGTCTAAAGTCAGAAAATAAAAAATGGAAGACATCAATCTTTTTTTTTAAATTTCCCTAAGACACAAGACATTTCAATATCATCTTGGAGAGGAGTCCAAATGAATGTACTCAAAGAATTTCCATCCACACATGGATGTCCAAAACAGATCTTCCTATTTTTAAGAATGTCACCATTATATGGTACTTTATGGCAGAACACCAAAACCTGAAAATTTCAGTAGTCACAGCACTGCATGTTGCACTTATTTTCATTTTGTGTGAATACAATCTAAATTCTTTGAGCTGCTCATTAGCTCCTGGTTTCCTGACATGGAAACCAGATGAACTCTCATGGGTATATTCTGTTAAAAGCACTAAGCAACACACTAGGGATCTCACTTTAAATGCAGATATTTAAAAAGTGGTAGTCCAATCTAATGCAATCATATATCGAACTACTTAAAATGGAAAAGAAGGAAAATGTTTCAAAATCTCACAATCTCCACAGTCAAATCTGAATTTTGTCTTCCTGATTCCCCTAATCCAAGTGTTCACTTGGAATTGTTTTGGGTTCATACTTAAGGGTCCGTTTCTAGTTTGCATGTGAAAAACCCCTAAACATGTTTCTTTAAGGAAACAAAATTTCACTTCTCACTATTAATTAGGTTACTAGGTCTTACCAAAGGGTTTCCCGAATAACCTGAGTCTCGGTAACAAAAACTCTGTCATCTGGAACATACAGCGGATCACTGCTATACAAGTGCTGATCCCTGTTAGACAAAAGATATCAAATGTCAAAATAAAAGTTTCTAAATAACTAAAAGTAAATGCCAGAGAATATATGCAATTTATTGGTAACTTAACCAGCAATCAATTAGCAAACAAATACTTTAAATATCCTCCCATATTGATTTCCATAAATCAATTAAAATACTCTTAGAGAAGCACTCTCAGAGCAATTCCAATTGTTATGTTTACAGCCAATTTAGCCAAATGTTTAAAACTATGTGTTAGCGCCAACTAGTGATGCATTTAGAAAAAGACCTTGACCAAGAAGGGGAAATATTAAATACAAATGAGTTTTTATGGCTAACAGCTTTCAGAGTGAGTAGGAGGTCATTCCAGAGGTTACACGTATGCACATCTCAGGAGGATCTCACTGACTGCCACAGTAAACAGTGCCTCAAGCAGGGGGGCTCCTGAGGGCTCTAGAGTCATCTAGATACTATAGGCAGGGCAGACAACCTAGGAATTCGGGACCCTGTCAGTGGGCCTTACCTTGGAATATATGAAAACCTATCTTCCCAATGTATCAGTTAGACTTATTTATAATTATCCTACACATGGATATTATGCCCCTTTTATTTGAATTTATAATTAGCACAATATCCATTAAATATGTGTCCCAGAGACTTGAGGCTGTTTATACACTGGTTAAGACCTGAATCTTGGCAGAGTTGCAACCAACACCTACTCTCCAGTTCACTGGACTCACCCAGGACAACTAACAACAGGATGATGATGGATAACACCCATCCCAAAAAACAGAGAGTATTTACAACTGCAAGCAAGACAGTTCCATCCATCTGCCCCATGGGATCTAAGCCACCTCTCCACTGGAAGCAGAGCAGGCATCACCATCCCCAAATCCTCAAGACTGAGGAATGAACAAACATAAGGGGGGAATGCAACTATGGACTAAAGTAGACTATTATTCTAGTAATGGAAAAACTTGTAACATTGATGTAAAGGCAGGGGTCACCAGAGGTTCTGAGGGGAGGGAGACGGAAGAATAGGTGTAACACGGGGCATTTTTAGGACATTGGAATTGTTCTGCATGACAGTGCAATGATGGATACAGGCCATTATACATTTTGTCAAAACTTATAAAATTGTGCAGTGCAACGTGTAAACCATAATGTAAACTACAGACCATGGTTAGTAGCAATGCTTCAGTATGTGTTTATCAATTATAACAAATGTATCACACTAATGCAAGACATTGTTAATGGCGAAAAGTGTGGGACGGGGAGGGGGTGGAATCCCCTTTATTTTTGATGTAACATTTATGTAATCTAAAGTTTCTTTAAAAATAAAAAATTAAAATTAAAAACAAACAAACATAAAAACTACATGTTGTTTTTTGGAAAACACTGATTGTATTCTTGTAATAAGGGCAATAAAACAGCAATCAAATAATGACCTAATATATACCAACTCATTCACTTTGAAAATAACAAAAAACAAAACAAAACATTTTATGACTTAGTAATAAGATAGTTATTTTTAATAATTAAAGAATTAGAAAATGTTCAGTCAGAACTGTTGCAAATGTTTATAAATCAATGCTTCTTTTATCATTATAGTAAATGAAAAATTTAACTTCTTACCAGACAGCAGCTAAATTGGAGTGTAAATGTAAACTATGAGGAAACCGGGAGGGCCTGGCTGTCCAGTACTGAAGGACCACATGCTGTTCCAGCCAGCTTTGGTCATCTGTTTCACCTACTGGAAGGAAATTTAATATCAAGTTTAAGTTTGTATACTTGGTCAACTTTGCCACAGTATCTGTACTATGGCTCCATTCAAATATACAACTGAAAATAGCTCCTTAAAATAATAGCTAATAGACATTTATATACACAATCATTTATTTAAAACCATATATTTTGAATCAAACACACATACAAACTATATAAATATAAATGCCATTAGCTAGAAAGTAAACAATATGTTCCTCAATTTTAAAATGACCAAGTGAATAAAAAGATACAGACAAAATATTTTAACCATTCAATAACCAGTAAAGAAACTGAAATGGTATACAGACTTTCTCTAACTACCCCCAAAGCCTCAGGACTGGTACTAAGCTTCCAAGAATTAGAAAATCTAATCTGTATCTCATACAGGTTGTCCCAGAAAACAGAAAAAGGGAAAGGTGCCTAACACTTTAGCAGACTAGCAAAACCTAAATAGTAAAACCAAATAAAAACATGGTAAGAAAAGTAATTTATCGATGAATAAAGATGAAAAATCCTAAATTAAATAAAAGGTAACCCAACCCAACTATGTATTTAATATATAACACAGTGATTGAGAAGGTTTACCTCAGGAATTCAAGGATGATTTAATACCAGAAAATCTATCAAAGTAGTGAAAAATCAGGATTTTCTCAAGAATGTAAAATATCATTTGTTACAGTTCAACATTTATTTATGATTAAAGACTCTCAGAAAAACAGAAACAAAAGGAAACTGTCTTAATTTGACAAAGGCCACATACCCAAAATATATACCAAAAAGTGAATTTCAGATACAACCCCCCTAGGATGAAGCCCAAGTTTCACTGTCGCTGCTCACAGGCCAGAGGGCAGAGCTAACATGTCAGGAGAAAAGGCACAGCCAATGTGTCACAGAGAAGACATAGGTGTAAGAACTGACAGAAGGAGATAAAATGTCAATGTTTACAAATGATACCAGCCATCTATGTAAAAAAAACCCAAGAGAATCCACACACTTATAATTAATACGGGGGTTCAGCAAGGATGCTGGATATAAGACCAGCTTATAAAACCAAGTGTTCCCCTACACCAGTAATAAACAAAACACAAAAAGCCTTCATTCTCCAAAACTGTTACAGATGTAGAAATTAACAAATGAATACTTAAGATCTTTAAAAAGAAAATTCCTAAAACCTAGCGAAAGACATTAAAAAATATAGAATGTAGATATTATAGTAAAAATGTCAATTCTCTCCAAGTTAAATTTATAGATTCAATGCAATCCCAAACAAAATTTTAGCTGGATCTTTTTTAAAGGAACATGTCATACTACTTATTAAATGTACATGGAAGAATAAAGGCTCAAACAGCTAAGTCTATTTTGAAAAAAGAGTGCTGGAGGAAGATGGCATATTACAAACCATCTAAATAAAAACTGTCTGTTTGCTCCTGGGCCAGATTCACAGTAAAGGAACAGAATATAAAGTTCAGAAATAAATACATGAATATATGGGAATTTCAAATATGGTAAAGAAAGAATCACAATGTGGAATATTGGATTATTTACTAGATGTTGTGGGGAAAATTGTCTCATGACATGGAATAAAAATTAAACTGGACCCATTAACCTTGCTTCATGCACAAAGGTGGACCTGCTAGTCACTAATGACGTAAACATGGGAGATAAAAAAGCAAACAGAAGGGAAATACAGTCTTTGTAGGGAAAAACTTCAACACCCAAATACTAACCAAATTCATGGGTTTGACTGCAATAAAATAAAATAATGGATTTTGCCTGGGAAATGTTAAAAGTCAGGGGACTGACTAGGAGAAGACACTTGCAATGTATAAAACCGAGGGAATTAATATCTAAATATACAGAGAACTTTGAGGGGTGGGCAAAAAGATCATGAAACCCAAAAGAAAATAAGCAAAGTGTTTATGGGCAATTCACAGAAGGGGCAAGCCTGGATGACCAACGTGCACAAAAGGAAGTCCCCCAAATTATTAGCAGTCAGACAAATGCAAATTAAAACAACAATGGCTAAGATGAGAAGGGTGGATTTTAGCAAGCACTGATAAGACTGTGGGGGACAGAAACTTACATCCCAGAGAAATTTTCGTAGGGTCAATAATGGACACAGATAAGGAAGCACATCACAGCACTAGATGTGGTACAGAAGGGAAGTGAGGGCGACTCAGAGTCTAACAAGGAAACAGGTAGGTGCAAACTGCAGAATACTACCCAGCCAATAGAAGCAGGGAAATGTACATATGGCAACGTGGGCAGATTTTAAGAAGAGTTGAATGAAAAAAGGTAACAGAACAAAATTGACACACAGCGCAATACCAGATATGTAATTTAAAGAGACATACAATAAATGACAATGCATTTGATAGGAACTCAGTATATGTAAGAACATAGGTATCAAACTCATAGAAATGGGTGCCTACGACTGCACTGGCAGAGAAAAGGAAACAGGAGTGGGATTCTGAAACAAGAGGAGAAATAAACTAAACTGAAATAAAAGCCCCTGCACAGACTAATGTTATGATGATAAAGCATTCTGGACTAACATGATTAATTCCACGCTCTGCCCTGGAGGTCCAATTCAAGAATTAAAAAAAAAAAGGAAAAAGAAGAAGTAGAAAACTAGAAAATTACGATATTAAATCAGCTTTAAGTACTTTATATCCAATTTGGCATGGTTCAAGGGAAAGAATGGGGACTGGTCACAGATACCAATTCTAGCTTCTGCTACTCGCTTCACCACTGCGTGACCTCGGAAACAACTGCAACTGGGCCTTTGAAAAAGCAGACGCAGATGATTTATTCTCCAAGATCGCTGCAGTTCTTCCTAGAGTATACCAATTCACAGTTCCTAACTGAAAACTGTAAAAGCAGACATTCAAACTGAAAGATTAATTACATGGATCTTTTCCTTTTATTTAGTTACTAATCTCAGCAAAGTCAATCCTTCACCAATAAAAAAATAAACGGAAACATTTAGGACTAACATAAAATTCTTAGAAGTATATATTAAAAAGGACAAATTACACTTTAAATTATTTTTCAACAATAATTCTACAGTGCCACTTCCTTGGCACTATATAAACAAGAACTTCTAATGGTTTACAAATATTTGTTTTTTAAGGACGGGAAAGTTTATCAACTTGAATCACATGGAACTGATTCTCAAAGCTTGCCTTTCCTTCTAGGGAATTCTTCTATTAGGAAATGATGCCATTATCCAAAAATACAGCACACCTTTCCAGCTGACATGAGACCCTGGCTTTCTGTTCTGATCTTGTTCTTCTAACGGTGTCCTGTCCACCTGGATCCCAGAGTCCTCTCTGCTTAAGGGCTGTTGTTCATCTTCGTCTTCACTTTCTTCAGACCAATTCTGCTTAAAAAGGGAAATTCAGCTACTCTTAGAGAATATAACAGTTGGAACTATTAAGAAGATTTCAGGTGAAAAGTGTTTTTATATATACCAAATGAAATATTCTTCTAAGTGTCTTGAAAATGACTATTATGTGAATGGCATTATTTTGGTGGCAAAAAAACAAAATAAAACAAAAAAAATCCAAGACTAACAACTCCTTAAAGGATTGCTGTATTCACCCTGTTCAACTTTTTAGTACTAATGATTTGGTACAAAAGTCTAATAAATCTTCCACAACTAAGTACTCTAGTTTAGTAAAGAATATTCCTGTTTTAGCTAAATTGGTCTAGGCCAGAAGGACCCAAAAGAATCAGCTATATCAGAACATATTTTTCTGTAACTCACTTGGCATATATTTATATTTTTAGTAGCAAAACTACTCCCACTTACCGGTGTGTCTACATTTGGACCAAGGTCGATTTCTTCACCTTCCATCAAGTATTTTCCCCAGTCAAAATCATCTTTCTTTTCTAAAATGCAACCAAAGAACATCATCAGTGTCATCATTATTCTTTCTGGGAAAAAAAAAAAGCCAAAACTATAGGAAAAACGTCTAACAAAATAAAATGCACTTAGGAAATAAAAGCTCAAAAATATTCAAACAGCGAATACATTGATATTCCAATAATTTTAAGTTCTAATGTTTATATTTTCAATGGTTATTTTACTTTTTATATCATTGCAGGCAGTTTGACTTACAAAGTCAGAACTTATATTTTAATTGAAATCATCTTCGTCAAAAGGAGACGCGCATCCAAAGCAAAAGAAATATTTTAGTCTCATTGACTTTTGCAATTTTTTAATAAAAATCTTACCATCTAGTATTTAAGTAATGAAATCAATTCTCCTTTTATGTCTTATATGTTAAACCATTTGGTAACGTACCCACTTCTTTATCTCTTGGTGTTTCCACATAATTGCTGTTTGAAGGAGAATCAGAAAGGCATAGTAGAAGTGACAGTATGGAATAATGTGCATCTGTCTTTAAAACAAAAAATAAAGAACATGAATGAATGAACTTGGCAAGAGTTTTCTAAACTAGTTTAAGAAAGGATCTATGACAGTTATGTTTCCAATTTTTTTCCTAGTTTGGAAACACGCCAATTAGCTAAATAAATCCTAACCTATACACTTTTCTAATAGTTCAAATGCACATACTTAATGCACCTCACAAAGCCATCTGAGGGTTTGAGTTCTACATTTCTAACAATTAAAAGATATCTATGTGTATGACTTTTTATTCTCTGAGAACTGAAATGTGTTTGGAGCACAACATTAACACCAAAAAATTGATTATTTTCATTGGCAATATGCGTCATGAAGCTTAAAAATTTTTTTACATATTATGACCTGTAATGGTTAGGCTAATGTGTCAACTAGGCCAGGTAATTGTGTGCAGGTGTTTGGTCCATCAAGCACTGAGCCAATCGTAATACAAGAGCATTTATGGACTTCGATCACCAGTGAGTCTACTGCATGGATGGCTAATTACATCTGCATCAATCAGGGAGATTACATCATCAATGGGTGGCGCTTTTAGCCAATCAGTTGAATGACTTAAAAGGGGAAGTGATTTCAACATTCAGAGAGAATTTCCCAGCTCGTCGTTGGACAGGCAACTTCTCCCAGAAACTCATCAACGACCCTTCGTTGGACTTTCATCGGAGCCCCTGGTTTGCAGCCTGCCTGTGGAGCCTGGACTTGTGCATCCCCACGGTTGCGTGAAAGACTCTTTTAAAATCTCATATTATTGACAGATATCTCCTGTTGATTCTGTTTCCCGAGAGAACCCTGACTAATACAGCTTGGTACCAGGAGTGGGGTTTTATATGAACTGAGAACTGGAAGCAGAAACACAGAGAAAGAGATCTGCCATCTTGGCTCTGCCATGCAAAACAGAGGACTCCAGAAATTGACTGCCATCTTGCCTTGCCACATGGCAGGACCCCAGGATCTTCCAGCAGACAACCTTTGGTGAGAAAGCATTTCTGATGGTGCCTTAATGAACTAAGCTATAGCTAAGGAAGAACAGGAATGGGCTAAGAGACAAGGCAGAAGCCAAACCCCAAAGGAATTTGGCTGCTCCTGGATGACTGGATTTTTGTCCCCAAAGGAGCCACTCATGCCCTCATCCAGCAATACCACCAACTCACCCACCTAGGGAAAACTGTGCTAGAAGTCTTGCTTGGGAGATACTACTAAATAGCCCTGCTAGCATCTCTTGTGCCACCATCAGCAGGCAGTGCCAAGTTTGTGCCAAAACCAACCCTTTATATGGCCCCTGTTCTCTGGCAGGTGTCCTGCACACAGGGACAGCCCACTTTGAAGATCTCATAGTAGACTTCACAGACATGAACCTAAGTTGGGAATACAAATAGCTGTTGGTGATGATATGCACCTTTTCAGGTTGGGTCGAAGCTTTCCCCACAAACACCAAAAAGGCAAGAGAAGTGAGTAAGGCTTTACTTAGAGAAATCATTCCCTGCCACTGGCTGCCACTGTCTATTGGAAGTGACAATGGCCCAGCTTTCATGGCTACCATAGTCCAAGAGCTAGCAAAAATGTTAGGAATCAAGTGGAAACCCCATACTGCTTACACGCCCCAGAGTTCAGGGAAAGTTGAATACATGAATCGAACCCTCAAAGCTGCCCTAGCCAAATTCTGCCAAGAAACTGGTCTCCCCTGGGTAGACTTACTTCCCTTGACCCTTCTCTGAGTTAGATGTACCCCAAGACCCACAAGATATTCACACTTTGAAATTCTATTTGGACAGCCACCCCAATTACTGGGCCTTCAAAGGAAATCTCAAACTTCTGGGGGAGGCTAGCCAAGATTCCATTCTCTGGCAGCTGTGAAAACTCTAGCCAAAGTACATAAAACTGTCTTTTCCTGGAATCTCATCCCACTGTGACACCTGGTGCACCCCCACTGGCCAGGGGACCTAGTCTGTGTCAAATGGAAAAAAGAACTCCTTCAGCCTTCCTGGACAGGTCCACATACTGTGATCCCTGTAACTCCTATTGCTCTTAAAGTTGCAGGCATCACCCCTTGGATCCATCATTCCAGGGTCAAGAAGGCACACCTCATAAAGAGCAGGACAGCTGGACAGTGCAACCCATACCTGGCCACCCCTTGAGAGTGAGAGTAACCCAGGATCCCTGAGCACTGACCTCATCAAACACTGCTCCTGGTGGATCCTGTGCTTATATGGCCTGCTTGCCTTAGTATTTGGAGTTGGACTTGGTGCTGTGGCCCCTGCAGCCTGGACTGTTGTGAATAAAGCCATAATCGCAAATGCTTACTGGTGTATAATAGGATGATTCTGTGCCTTGACTTGCTTGTCCTTTCCTTCCCCGCCCGCTCCCTATGCATCAATACCTGCCCCCAAAATCTATGGCAGCTACAAGTTAGTCAAAGCTGGGGCAAACAATCTGTGCTGAATGCTTCAGTCCCATTCTTGTCAGGTGCAACTTCAGCCTCTGTAATATTTGACATTTGGAGGGATATCCAAGATCATACTCCTTACACCTGCTAGTTGCCCCATACCTACCCCCAGGAGAGAGTGTAGGAGTTGCAACTATTGGAGTTATGAAAAATACCTCTGCTGAGACCCCCAAAAGGGCAGAGGATTCTCCTGCTCTTGGAGCTTGCTGGTGCCACCATTACCTAGAAGGGGGTCTCCCCGACTTCTCCGTATCACCTACAGAAAATCCCCAGCCTGGCAGGGTGTGGGAGAGAAACCTGTGACCCTGTAAAACTCACCTTATTAAACATAACCACTGGATCAGAAAATACCTTTTTAAAGGCCTAAACAAGACTAAAACTAGGAATCAGAATATACAACCCATCAGGGCCAGACCCAGGGGACCTCATACTGGTCCAACTGATTCCAGTAACCCAACTCCCAGAGAGAACCCTGATGAAAAATATCAGTAAAGTTGCCCAGACACTAAAAGCCAAAGTTAGAACAGCCTCCTGCATTGTCCTTTTGAGTGATGTTCAAAATTTCTACCAATTCCTAAATGAATCTTGGCTCTACAAAGCTGCATCCTGCTGCCTATGTACTTCCTCAAGTCTAACCATCTTCCCCATACCTGTCCCATAGAACATAACCATCCTGACCCATGACAGCTCTGTAGCAGGAGCCAGACCCCTCCCTGTCCACATAACCAAACCCCCAGGAAAACTGGCTAACTGTAAAAACATAACTACCAGGTCTCTTTCAACAATCCTCCCTCTTGGATGGGCCAACTGTGACACCACCACCCACCCAATGAGCCTGAGTGATGTGCTGCAAACTCAACCCTCTGTGTCTGTGGCACCAACACCTACAAGTGCCTATCCCAGGATGGCCAGGGCATCTCCTACCTGGCTTGGCCAGTATCATCATTCTCAATATATGGAGGTGAATTTCCTGGAGAGGTCTCCTGAGCCAAATGAGCAATACAGGCAATTCTGATACTCTAAGGACTAGGAGTAGTTGGGAGCAGAGCAGTAGTGGGGGCTGTATTAGTCATGAACCCTTCTTGTTTCGTTATGAGTATTATTGTATGTGTACACAAAATGAATTTGTTTTCTTCCCCAACCTTTTCCCCTATCATGAAAAGTTGTATTAATTCCATGGCATAATATTTAAGGATGCCAAGTTTAAGAGTGAATATTACCCAAGGACTTGCACCCTGTTCTGTGGGGAATTAATGCGTTTCCGGTTGTACGCAGAGTTGTTGAACATTGTTAGGC
>JAQZBX010031184.1:11399-26549 GCA_029593785.1 Cabassous unicinctus
TGTTATTGTTTTTACTTAGAGACTAAGTATGGTTTAGGGTAATGTGTATGGTTGCCGAGTTGACAAGGGGTGGACTGTAATGGTTAGGCTAATGTGTCAACTCGGCCAGGTAATTGTGTCCAGGTGTTTGTTCCAACAAGCACTGGGCTAATTGTAATACAAGAGCATTTATGGACTTCAATCACCAGTGAGTTTACTGTGTGGATGGCTGATTACATCTGCATCAATCAGGGAGATTACATCATCAATGGGTGGCGCTTTTAGCCAATCAGTTGAATGACTTAAAAGGGGAAGTGATTTCAACATTCAGAGAGAATTTCCCAGCTCGTCGTTGGACAGGCAACTTCTCCCAGAAACTCATCAACGACTCTTCGTTGGACTTTCATCGGAGCCCCTGGTTTGCAGCCTGCCTGTGGAGCCTGGACTTGTGCATCCCCATGGTTGCGTGCGAGGCTCTTTTAAAATCTCATATTATTGACAGATATCTCCTGTTGATTCTGTTTCCCGAGAGAACCCTGACTAATACATGACCCAATAGTTAACATTGATGTACCATATTTTATTTAACTACGCCTTTTGTTTTCTCAATCTTCTGTTTTCACAAAATGTCTGTCATTCATAATTATGAGTTTGTCTGTACAGTAAATTCCTAAAAGGTGAGATGCTAAGTTAAAGAGAATCTGCATTTGTAATTCTGAGACATGCCAAAACGCCCTCTATAAAGATCATAAAGTTTGCATTCCTAATAGTATAAAATTATGTTTCCCCATGCCATTTATTAATCAAATAAGTGAAAAATGTTACCTCAGTGTTGCTTCAGTTTGCATTTCTCTTATGTTAAGGAAGGGTGAACATTTTTTCATAAGTTAAAAGTTGTCTAATTTTCCTTTACTATTACTTTTCTGTGTTCAAATTTTTGAGTCTTTTTCTTACCTACAAGACTGATTTCTAAATTAGAATATTAACTGTACAGGAAAGTGTTAAATCAGCAAGTCTGAGTTGCTGAAACCTTGTGCTATTTTCATGACTGGCTCTTGGCTGGCTCCTGGGAATTGTTCTAAGTGTATGTATGCTTGGGTCTTGAACCACATTGTACTGGTTTGTCTAGATAGTTTGTGCAAACAATGTGATTTATGGTGAATAACTGCTTTCCTTAAGAGAGTCTGGAGCTTTAATAACTGTGGCCAGCCACACGGGCACCATGAGCCTACATGACCAATCACCAATAAAAACCCTGGGTCTTTGGGCTCAGGAGTCCAGGAAGGCAGTACTGGACAACTGACACATTGCACGTTTCATCACAACTCAATGCTGGTGTAATTAAGCACATCCTGTGAGATTCTAATGGAAGAGAACTCTTGGAAGCTTGCACCTGGTTTCCTTTGGAGTTTGCCTCACGTGACTTTTCCCTTTGCTGATTCTGCTTTGTGTCCTTTGGGTGTAACAAACCATAGCTTTATTTATTTATTTACTTACTTTTTATCCATTTTAACCGCAACCCCCCCACCCGTTTTTGCTGTTCTGTGTCCATTCGTTGGGCAATTCTCTGTGTCTGTTTCCTGCCCTCTCTTCTCGACCTTCTCCTCCTGTCTTCACCGGGATTCGATCCTGGGAACGTCCGATGTGGGAGAGAGGCATCCTACCACCTGTACCACCTAAGTTCCTGGTTTCTCGGTGCGTCTCGTCTTGGCTCTCCCTTGTGTCACTCTCCTGTTACATCATCATCTTGCTGCGTGGTTAGGCCAGGCCTGGGGGCTCACCCGCTCGCGGGGCCTGGGCGGCTCACATTTGCACACCTTCTATATTTTTCTTTATTTTACTGGGAGGTCCCAGGGATGGAACCCAGGTCCCTCCATATGGGAAACGGACACCCAACCATTTGAGCCACATCTGTGCCCCCACAGCTTTAAATACAATGATTTCTGAGTCCTTCTAGCAAATCACTGAACCTGGAGATGGCCTTGGGAACCCTAATCTATTAACTCTTTGGTGGAATGAGCTAAAAATATATTTTTCAATGTATTGTTTGTCTTTTGACTTTGGTCTAAGCTTTTGCCAGCAATATTATATGCATACTGGTAAAAAAAATGGAAACGTTCAACAAAAATATTTCAGTAAACAGTGGTCAGTCATAGGATGAAATACTGCATCATTAAAAAATGTATAAAATCTTACTACATTAAAGTGAAAAATATTTATACTGAATGAAAGAGATTTCAAAATTGTACAGCATAATCTTGAGCAGGTAAAAAAATACGAGAGGAAAAACTGTACAAGAATGTTCACATGGATCTTTGTAATAGCATTATGTAATTACTTTTCTTCGTATCATACCTATTTTTCTTTTAACAAAATAATGAAAATATCTTAATCACCTTTTAAATATTATTTATAAAAGTGATAAAATATACTACATGAATATAATCATGTGAATTACCTAATCCTAATACAGACTTTATTTTGTTCCAAAAATAGTTTTAATAAATATGGATTTGTGACACTTTGAAATAGCAATTACAAGGCAGGTTTAAAGATATATTTTGAAATGTCAGCTAAATAGGATCAGTATATAAATCTCATGAAATACAAACTTAAAGGGAATTAAATGTGCCACTAGCTCCACAGAGCTTACCTACTGCTGGTTACTAATTGTGAAATGCCATTCTCCATTGAAAAGAGTCGAGGCTTGAAGAAATGGCTGATTCCAGATCTGGACTTGGGCAGTAGAAGAAAATAATGCTCATACACAAGTCTATTATTTAGTAGTAATTACTAACGTCAGATCCTTTGTTTATTTACTGTTTTGTTTTAGATTGGGAACACCAGAGGACACTGGGCGCTTGAAGGAGGTGAAAGTTACCAGTGAAAGAGGAAAGTACATACAGCAGAAACAAAGGCAAACACTGCATCCTTGCAGACCTCACTACTTGCCAAGAGCTGGGTGTGCTTCCCTGTATCTGCATAGGAATACACCAAAGCAGTGTGGTCACGGGAGGAGGACCTGGATGACATTATGTACAGCTATCCCCACACACCTGCAACGTGTTCTTTTTTTTGGGGGGGTAACATCTATAAAGGAGCTTTATTCCTAGAGGACTCATTAACTGAAGTAATCGCCAACTAGAAATATGCACTAATGGTCAAAATCATAGCCTAGCAATCAGCAATCTATCATGCTTTGACCAAAGCCACTAGCTATATAAACAAGAAAAAGAGGCCTGCTCAGAGTTGGGACTCTGGCACTTACATCTGACAATATAAACTATTTTAATTACTCTCTAAGACACGGACTAATTTGTTTCTTTTACACCACCATAAGAAATGAAGGTAAAGAGTTGGCCCTCCATCTCTACATCAATGGCACGCCCCTTCCTTATCTGTCTTCTGGAGCCCTGCACTGCCCGCTACCCTGTGGACACTCAATGACTACACATACATGGATGTTGAAAGCAGCGGTTCCATGCATTGTACATGATATCAAAGGGGGTCTTGAATCTCAAAGTTAGAGGTAACTTCTACTCCACTCCCAAATTCTTAGAACCTCAGAGCTACAAAAAGCTAGAATTCCTAGTTTCAGATGGGGTTTTATATATGTGTTAAGGTCTTTACTTATTCCACCCTGAATAACAAATATCCCCAAATTCTCCTTTGCCAAATATATTTCAGAGCCTAGAGGATGGTAAATTATCACTTATGAGCAACTCCTATGAACACTATGTCTGTATCTATTTATACACCAAAATTCAGTGAGGTTAGAGATTCATTTCTGGCATGATGGAAGGAGGTGGTCTTCAAATCATCTCCCCAAAAAGCAACTATAAAGCTGGACAGAACTGCCATGACAGTGGCTCTGGATTGACCTAGGCACACAAACATTGAGAAGCATTTATTCACGAAAACCACTTTAGGCAAGAATGAAAATGGTGCAAGTTTGTGGTATTCTTGCCGGGAGCTGCATGCCTACTCCACCATGCTCTCTGTGAGTGCCAGTTCAACTACAGCAGGAGAGGATATGAAAACTAGCAGCTTTGCTACCACTCCTGGAAGAAGCTCACTTGATTTGGAGAGTTGTAATTAAAGTGGCGAATGCAGCAGCAAGTGGACAGGGAGAGCCAGTGGCTCTGCTAGACTGAGGTTGCAGGCCTATGAGGGGCAAGCAGTGGACCAGAAGACTAGCTAAGGATTTATCAGGAAGCTCCTGGAGGCAAGAAAGTCAAAAGGGTTTGCTAAGCTTTTCACATGTCTTGGGTAAACCACAGGCTGTGAATATGAACAGCAGAACGTAGAGTAGACCCAAGTCATCCACACATCCTTGTCCTTGAGCCCATGTGCAGAGGAATACATTCCAAAAGTCTTCAAGACTGGCTCCTGGGAGATAACCTCCAAACATCTGGGAAATCCTATCGGGTAAGAGTGTTTTTGTATGCCCGAGGCCTTGGGTCAGGCTGTATAAGTTTAACCAGAAAATTTATGCTAACAAAGTGATTTATGGAGAATGCAAGTTTTGTAGGCGTGAAGTCCTGGGCCATTTCTGGGGCGCTGGAGACAGAATAGCTAAGATCAGCCAAACTGGCACCGCATGCCACAATAAAAGGCTCAGGTGAGCGTCCCTGGTTGGTAACACTATGTACATGTTGTCACACACAGCTGCTGAGAGAACTGAGTGCATCTCACAGTATACCACTGAGAGGAGGGACACATGGAAGCCTGCACCTGGTTTCTCCTGGACTTTGCCTGATGTATCCTTTCCCTTTGCTAATTGTAATCTGCATCCTTTCTCTGTAATAAACCACAACTGTGAGGATAATGGGCTTTCTGAGTTCTGTGAGTCTTTCTGACCAATCACTGAGCCTGAGAGTGGTCTTGGGGACCCCTGACTTAATCTGTAAAGTGCTTAGAACAGTGCCTGGCATCTAGTAAGCATTACATAGAAAGCTATTACTGTCAAGTGCTGAGAAGCAATTTTAGAATTTTAAGATCTCCAGATTGTGCCAGGCTTGGATACCTATTTTCAAAGAATGGGGCTGAGAAGATGATTAAACAAGAACATGCTTTTTTTTTTCCCCATCACAAGCCTGAGGTACACTGGGTTTGCTGGCAATATTTAATGTCAACTTCCAGGAGATCTTGCTCTTGCCAGTGGACAATACTTAAATAGAATGAATGCTCAAATTAATAGAAACAAGCTAAGATACTCAGATTGGAAAGAGTAGAATGCAAGACACAGCTCACAATAGGTATACCTTTGTTTCCTTTATGCTAGGAAGTGATGAATTTAGAAATTCCTCAGTTACTCTCTTCCAACTAGCAGCTTTGCTGAGATCAGAATGAATGATGAATTTTTCATAAATTCTAAAATTAAAAAATCAACAGAGTTATAAAGGTGAATTAACTAAAAGATCTACAATGTTTTCTAAATATGTACATATATACACATATGTAAAAATTACTTACCCTTCTATTGTCTTTTCTATTTTGTGGCTGTTGACATCCAAGAAACGATGAAATCTAATAAAATTAAAAATGCAATTCTTATGCAAATTTTGTCACATGTATCTACAAAATCTAGTCACACAGCCTTCCATGTTCCCCCATACAGCCTATACTCACCGTTATACACTCCATTTCCCCTACCACCAGCCAGGAAAATCACTACTGTGTCTTGGAGACTACTCAAGCATCCTTTTCTCAGGGCACAGGCCTACCCTGAGCCTCCCCAATTCAGTTTTCTGGTTCCTTTGTCCTCCCATAATGTCCTGTGCCTATTACCAATATATCACATTCTATATCAGATGTTCCTAATCTATTTTATACCATAATGAAGTCCAGGGAAGCTTAAGGACCCCCTCTCAGAATAATGTTTTTAAATGCATAAAATAAAATACAAAGGAAACTACTATATCGAAAAACCGTCATTAATTATTAAAAAGAAGTTTGGGTAGTAACAGAAGTACTTTTTTATTAATGCAATAAAGAACAAGCATAGGTTCAATAATCACCATTAAATAACAGTGAACAATATTTAGAAATATCTGCAACTATACTATGATGTAGAAGTAATCTGTAATTTCTGCTAGTGACAAAGTCATAGGCTAATAGCTTAAAACCAATGTGGTTTGTTGCCATCATTCATTATTGAAGGAACTGCTACTTTTCAGTTAGAAAATATCTAATAGTTTTCTTAACCAAATTCACAAATACCTGAATTCTATCTTCAGACCCTCAGGTTAAGAACTCTTGTTCAACATCATACTGTAATTGTTCACTTTTGTCTGTTTTCCTTAAGGATGGAAGCTATTATTTTACCGAATTTCTGAATTTTTGAATTCATTTCTGAATTTTTAGGGGCTACATGACCAAAATATCCAAAAATGTAAACATGAACTGTTCATTTTTCTGATGGATTAAGGCATCATAAAATTATAGGTTAGTGTATTCAACTCTCATTTTCCATTTTTTAGTTATCAAAGTCAGCAATCTGTACTTCGAAGAAATAAATTACACTACCAAAGAACATCTAATTCCATCCTAATATTTGGTTGTGTGGCAACGCCACTTTGCCTAACAATTTAGTTTCTCAATCTGAAAAACGAGATAGTAACTTTAATGTTCTCCTAACTCAAATGATGTCCCTCTACTGCCATTTTGAAATATTAATATAAAAATCATTCGGCATTTAATTTTCTGTCTTACATGAAATACTGGAAACTTTTTTTTGGTAAGTCCTACATTTTAAGAACTGAGTTGATCATTTCAGAAACTTAGCATGCTCTTAAAGGTCTGAAAACCCTTTATTCTTATCATAAACCAAGTAGGCACTTTGTGATACTCAAGATTACAGACTTTAAAAAAACTGTTTACTGATTTCTGTGAAATTAAATGAGTGGAATACTAATACCAACACCTTCTTTAGTAAGAATTCGATAAAAGGTAACGATCACAAAAGTATTTTCTAATCTACATCTTCCATAAAGAAAAGCAGGCACTTGACTTCAACCTAATTATCTAAATTGTAGGTATCTTTAGAAATAATTAAATGAGAAGCTGTATTAGAGATTGTACTGGGTGACTGTTCTAGGTGCTGGTATACAGTAATGAACAAGACAGACCAAGACCCCTGCTCTTGCGGAACTTACATTCTAACTGGGGGTGAGGGGAGGTGGAGGAGGCAAATAGTAAACAATTGATAAATTATTCAACGTGTTTTGACATGCACTCTGGCAAAATAGGGAGAGCAGGGTAAAGGACATCTGGAGTGGTACGGGCAGGGAGTGGGAGTGAGAGAGAATACAATTTTAAATAGAATGCGAGAAAAATTTTGCTCTAAAGACTCGTATTGCTCAAAGTGCAGTGGATACGGTAGAGACAGGGCAGACGCACCTGCTCTAGAAGCGCACGTACTAAAAGGGGAGACAGCCACTCAACAACCCACACTTCACTGTTGAAGCACGCGTATGTCACCCGCGACGGGGGCGCAGAAGACCCCAGGGCACCGTGCGGCAGCATCCCCAAGGCCGTGCGTGCCCATCCCAGTCACCGAGGGTCCCACAGCCGAACTGCGTGCCCCCGCCCTTCCTCCTCCGGCTCCCCGGGCGACAAGGACACGAAAGGTCCGAGGGCAGAGACCCGGGCTGTGGGCGGGAACCCGCCCGTGCGCACCCCATACCTGAAGTTGGACCAGACGAAGTTCAGAGCGAGCTGGAAGTTGGGGTCCGCCTCGTTCTGGAGGCCAGTCACATGCCGGACGAGCTCGAGCACGTCCCGCTCCTGCTGTCTGTCCAGCCAGCTCCAGGGTGGCACAGCCCTGGCCATGACCCCAGCGGTACCGCTGCACCCGCGCATAGGCGCGCCAGCAGCGTCGGGTCTCGGCGAGGTTACGGCCGCTATCGCGAGAGTTCGCGCTCCCGAGGCGTGTCGGCCGCTGAGGGCGAGGCAGTGCGCATGCCTCCTGGGCGCGCGGAGAGGATTGCCTTCGCTGGCGCCTCGCGTGCGTGCGTTTCCCAATCGCGCACTGGTAAATTTGAACGTGTTAAGGAAGATGCTGCATTAGCTGAGGTGGAGACCTTGCGTGCCTTTCCGTCTCTGATCTCCAGAAAGCTCGCCGCCAACGCCGCCTCCTGGGAGGTTCTCAGACGCCTCAAATGCGCAGAATTGTTGTTGAAGGATTGTCCCTTAATAGTACTTCTGAAAATATTTTGCAACCTTGTTTAAAACAAAAAGCATATTTATATTGACAAGAAACAACTTTTGGAGAAGAGGAACCAAAACTTTCCCTCTCCCTTCAATCCCCACAGATCCAGGAAAGCCCCCCATTTATCACTCGGTTGTTAAAAGAGACAAGAAATAAAACAGGATTCCAAACTTTCTTCCGGAATGTTAATTTGATATCTGATGGGCCAAATCGGACTGTCGTCTGTCAGGACTTTGAAAGAAAGTTGTCCCCAGTGCCGCTTTAGACGCGTCCCTCCGCCCAACTGTCCCTGGAGCCTCAAACCCTCCCTAGTCTGGTCCACTCAGGAACCCAAACATGTGATTTAATGAAGACAGAAAAGATCTGACAGGACAGCGGTTGTGAGTTGGACTCAGTCTCTCAAATCTCTCAATCTCTCAATCTTTGAATCTCTCACCTGCTCCAAGCTCCGGTGAGAGCTCTTGCTGGAGGGATCGTCCCACTCTGGTGAAGATTGAACTCGCGCTCACATCTCAGGGACAAGAAATTTGTATAATCTAGTGATTAAAAGGACATGACTGGGAGGAAGGCAAATGGAGTCTTAACCCTGGCTGCACCACTTACTGGGAATGTGGACTCAGGGAAGTCACTTTTCTGTTATCAACCTAAATCTCCTCAGAAAAAAAACGGGGAAGGGGGCCAGGTAAGGTAAAAATAGTCCCTACTTTCTAGAGTTAATGCACAAACAGTATTTAGAGCCGGACACGTGGCAAGTCCTTGAAGAGTTAGCTGTTATTAGGGATATATAATGGTCTCTGACTAATCTTGGTTGATGGTTAGACTTCTGATGATTTTGATCATAGTTCAGTATATCTTTTTGAACCTTTATTTTCAGCCACAACTCTGGTTAGTTGTACATCCTTCCCCAAGCTTCAGTTTCTCCTTCTAGAAAAATGAATAGATTGAAAAAAATGACCTTAAGTTCTTGTCTATCTACACAGGCTACGCTACCACACTTAGCAGGTATTAGAAAAGTGGGTTTTCCTGGCACGCAGGCCGAGTGATGACACCTGACTGCTCAGGGTCTTTTTGAAAGGCACCTGCTGCTCTCACTGGCTTGTAACTCAAAATGGCTAAAGAAAGACTTTTTAACTATCTGGCCAAAGATGGAGAACCGGCTTTGCTGTTCTTTGTAATAAAAACTGTACCTTTAATTATTTCGGTTAAGTATTGTAACAAACCTTCTAAAAACTAATTACATGTCTCTTTAATATTTTTTTCTTTTAGGAATCTTCTGGATTTTCATGTGGTTTGTTACATTGCATTTCTGTATTATTAACGGATACACCACCTAAAACATTGTACAAGATTACACAAATCTCATAAGAAGGAGAAAATTACAGCAGTGGAAATGATTTTATATAAGAGAATTTATACTCTCTCTGGGCAATCTTTTTTATTCCAGTATTAACTATGATCTGTATGCTTATAATTCTCAAATGTACATCTCCAAAAACCAGTGTGTACACACACACACACACACACACAGGCTTAAGGCCTAAAATTAAGGCCTGATATTGCATGTACCTTGACATCTGAGGAGAACCGGGAGGGCCTTGAGTGACCTACACACAAATTCTTCTTCCCTTTGTACTCCCATGGTAAAGGTCTCCTTGCCAAACAACTTTATCACAGGGATTAGGCATAGTAGCTGCTTATCCCTGAATAGTAGGTTTCAATTGCCTGGCAGTCCATGGAATTATTCAAACAAGCCAATCACATCCGCTTGTGGGTAGCATGGTCACCTCCTCCTGTTACTACAATGCCTACCTCCCACAGCCTCTGCTTGTTGACTTTGTTCTCAAGTACAATCATCGTGTGGCCCTGCATGGCATAGTGTCCTTTTCACTGTGGCTGCAAGTATATATAACTAATGAACTGCTGTTGAGCTCATCTGGCTAGTGTTGGGTGTCCTGTGTTCAACCATCCCCATTACCCTAGGATGGGACTCATTCCATCACCAATGGAGTGAAGAGGGGGGCAACAAAACAACTGGTTTCACAAACAGGATGGCTCACCTATGACTGAGGACACCAAGTCAGCTTTATTAAACTGCTCTTGGCTGACCAACAGGTTCCCTGATGTGGCAAAGGCTGCTGGGATGGAATTGTCAATTGCTAGGGGGCTTGCATCTTGGCTTGTGTGGCATTGTGTTGTGTTTACCAGATGTCACCATCTCTCCCCAACCTAAAGCACACTCGTCCTCTAGACAAGAATTCTTGTTAATGGACTATACCCTGGTGTTTTAGTTTGCCAGGGATGCTATGACAAATACCAAACACTGGTCTGCAATAGATAGCTAGGGACAGGGTGAGAAATGCTGACCACCTGCTCCTCAGGTAGGAGAGCCCTTTGACTAAAGGCTGGGGGGATGGGGAACCCTGTGTTCTTGGCTACAACAGTCTGGAATGGAACAGGAAGCAGTCTTAGTTCCAATACAGCAGACTCTCCATTTTCTTACTCAGGATGTGGACATTATGTACTCCAGATCATTTTAGTTCTTTGTGATAGTACATTATGAATGGGAAGGAAGTGGGGGATACTTGGGTGCATCAGTTACGTTAAGTGACAATTCCAGAAAGAAAATAGAAATGTTTTTGTTATCATTTTTTTTCATTTGATTCAAAGTGTTGCCTACCACATGCAGACCACATGAGGGAAAGCCTTCCAGAACATAGAGTTCAGTCTTGCAGAGTAAAACATGCTCTGCAATTCTCTTAATTTGTTAATTTTTCACTCTTTGTTCACCTATCACATTAGGAACTGACATAATTTAAAATAACAAGATCCACAAGATTCCATATCCATCAAGAAATGAGTCGACCTCTGAGTCTTGTAATGTAAGTAAGCTCATTTCCTACCTAATAGGCAATAGATACTAAAGGGCATTATTCAAGGAAGGGCATCCTCAGTTGGAGTCACATGGGAAGGAGGATGAACACGACATCCCAGATGCAACATTGCAGTGTGACAGGGTCCTCAGCCTGGAAGTGGTCAGGTGGGCAGGGGTGGAAATAAATGCCAGAGGCCCAGGGCTGATATGGACAGAGGAGTCTTGGTGCAGAAAGCACACTCCCATGCTCCTGGTTCTCCTGCTTTTCACTCCTTCTGATGCTTTCAACAATGACCCTGCACAGGAGGCCACTCTGACCCGCCCTTCTCCTGAGTTTCAGTCACAAACTAAGGTATCACTATCCCCACCCATAGCCACCTTCTCTACCACTGGAAGAGCTAAAGTAAAAGCAGGGAAACACTAATCTGAGTCCCATTGAGTTCGAGAAGAAAATACCAATATTCACATGCTCATGGAGATGTGACTACAGGAAGCACCTCACCACAGTGAGCAACACCATGACCTCAGTGATCCTAATAAACAGAAATCCCAGAGAGACTCTGGACAAGGGTGATAAGGAGAATGGAAGTGAAGATGTGAAAGACAGCACTGTGCTGGGTCTGAGTTTAGAACGCTAGAGTAAGAACAAAAATTTTTGGAAGGGCTAGGAGTCCTTTATTTGGTCATATCCAAGCTTCTTGTGCTCTTTGGTTCCCTCTGATCTGTGTAAGGAAGGACTCCTCCTGTCCAGGCAACTGTGGGAGAGTGGAGTAAACCTTGAGGGCAATAGGTTTCTGGTGGTCCCTAAGAAATCTGAAATCCTCAGGAATGATCCATTATTTCATTGGCCATGCTTTTTACAGGCTTCTTTCTCCATATGTCTTGTGATCCCAACAGATGCAGCTACCACATAATATCTCATTGCCTAGAGACTTCCACAAAACATGAGAGAAGGAAGAGCATCATCATGTTTTTTTCACCATTTAATTATAAAAGTTTCAAAAATAATGAAAAGCTGAAGTAATTTAAAGTTAATACCTATATCCTAATAACATTGATTCCATAATAAAGATTTGAATGTACTTGCTTGATCACATACCATATCCACCCATCAAATTATTTATTTTTTATCCATTTCAAAGAAAATTGCAAACCGTAAACTTTACCACAGATAATTCAGAATGAATATTGAGTTCTATATTGTTGGATTTTCTCTATTTTATTTGAGAAGTTGTGAGTTAAAACAATCATGCATAATATACAGGATTCCCATATATCACCCCTATACCAACACCTTACATTGTTATAGAACATTTGTTACAAATGATGAAAGAATATAATCAAAATATTACTAACTATAGTCCATATCTTACATTTGGTGAATTTTCCCCCAAACCACCCTAATATTAACACACTGTATTAGTATTGTATTTTTTTTTATCATTCATGTGAGAACATTCTCACATCTATACTGTAAAATACAGTCCATCATTCACTGCATGATTCAGGTATTATACAGTCCCATGCATTGTACATTGCATCCAAAGTGTACACTCAGTGGCTCTCAACTTCATCACAGAATTGTGCTGTCATCACCTTAGTCAATTTTAGAACACTTTCATTACTCCACAAGGAAAAATCCCGTATTCCCTTTTACCCCACAATTGTTGACCCTAAGAATTGATATAATATCTTCTTTGCCATTGCTGCAAAAATATTACAATAGTACTGTTAACTATAGTCCATAAGTTACATTAGCTGAATTTTTCTCATGTATCACTATATTCTTAACACTTTGTAATAGAAGAACACTCTTTTATTTGTACTATTAACCACAATCTTCATCCACCACTGAAATCACTGTTACACGGTTCTTAGATTATCCTCTAGCTTCCTTTCAACTGACATATATGTCCCTAGACTACCCCTTTCAGACATAGTCACATTTATAAATCAGCAGTATTAGTTATACTCACTGTAATGTGTTACCATCCACTCTATTCATTTCTGTACATTTACAATAAACCTTATTAAAAATTCTATATACATTAAGCATCAGCTCTCCCTTATCAACCCACATTCTGTCTCCTGAAGCTCAGCTGTGGGCAACCAGGCATAGGGCTTGTCTCTTTCTGAGCCCCTGATATCAGTCTTGGCTGCTTTGCTTCCTTCCCAAGCTCAGCTGTGGGATATCAGGCATATGGTTAGTCTCTTCAGCCTTGTGCTGCTCCATGGGCCAGTCTTTTGGGGGCTTTGTGCTTAAGTTGTGGCAGCATTATTCACAATTGCTAAAAGATGGAAACAACCTAAGCATCCATCAAATGATGAATGAATAAACAAAATGTGGTATATACTTACAGTGGAATGCTATTCAGTTGTAAGCAGAAATGATGTTGGGAAGCATATTTCAACATGGATGAATCTTGAGGATATTATGTTGAGTGAAAAACCAATACACAAAAGAAAAATATTGTATGGTCTCATTAATATGAAGTAAAATACAATGAGTAAATTCTTGGATATAAACTCTATAGAGTATAGGTTACCTATTTTTTGGCCATAATGGACAAATATATAATTGGCAACAAGTACAAAAAAAGGAGGGGGTATGGAGAGGTATAGGTAAAGTGTATGTGTATGTTATTGAAATCAAGTTGGTATCAAACCAAATAAGATTTTTATATATGTAGAATGTTAAATTTTAACCCCATAGTAATCAGAAATAAAATATATGAAAAATCTAGCCAGACAGAAATGAGAAGGGACTCAACATGGTACAACACAAAAATCAAATAAATAAAAAAGTAGGCATTAATGGAACGATTAAAGGACAAAAAATGCATAAGACTTACAAAGACTAAATACCAAAATGGCAGAAGGAAGTCCAGCATTATCAGTATTGACTTTAAATGTAAATGGATTAAATTTTCCAGTCAAAAGACAAATTGGCAGAAGGGATAAAAAAGTATGCCCCAAATATGTGCTATCTACAAGATACCTTAAATTCAAAGACGAGGATTGTGGGAAGATGGTGACGGACTAACAGGCAGAGCTGAATGTTCTCACAAAAACAAAGAAGAAAGAGCCAAAAGCTGTCTGGTGGACCTGCTTTGGGGGTCAGAAGATCAGGACACTGTTACACAACTCCCAGGAGGTAAGGGACAGAAAGACAAAGAAGCCAAAACAACAAACATTTGAAATGGAAAAGACAGGAGAAAAGAAAGAGAAGAGAATGGAAAAAATGGAACAGAGTCTTAGGGAACTGAATGACAATGCAAAATGCACAAACATTTGCATTATTGGTGTCCCAGAAGGAGAAGAGAATGGAAAAGGGGCAGAAAGAATATTTGAGGAAATAATGACTGAGAACTTTCTAACCCTCATGAAGGACATAAATATCAATATCCAAGAAGGACAATGCACCCCAAACAGGATAAATCCGAATAGACTACCCTGAGATACCTACTATTCAGAATGACAAATATGAGAGATAAAGAGGATTCAGAAAGCAGCAAGAGAAAAGCAAAGCATCATATACAAGGGAAACTGGATAAGATGAAGTGCCAACCTCTCATCAGAAACCATGGAGGAGAGAAGAAAGTGATATAATGTAGTTAAGGTACTGAAAGAGAAAAACTGCCAGCCAAGAATTCTGTATCCGGCAAAACTGTCCTTCAAAAATGAGGGTGAGTTCAAAGTCTTCACAAACAAAACCTGATAGAATATGTTACCAAAAGACCAGATTTGCACGAGATACTAAAGTGGGTGCTGCAGCCTGAAAGGAAAAAACAAGGGTGAGAGATTTGGAGAAGAGTTTAGAAATGAAGATTATTAGGAAGAATAAAGGATAAGAACACAGACAATAGAATGACATGACAACAGAGATCAAAAGGACAAAATGGATGAAGTAAGTAATGCCTTTACAGTAATAACACTGAATGTTGATGGATTGAACTCCCCAATCAAAAGACATAGACTGACAGAATGGTAAAAAAAATATGAGCCATCTATATGTTGTCTACAAGAGACCCACCTCAGACATAAGGACACAACCAGGTTAAAAGTGAAAGGTTGGAAAAAGGTATTC
>JAQZBX010031185.1:0-26466 GCA_029593785.1 Cabassous unicinctus
CTTTTTTAACCCCCTTCTCTTCTTCAATAACACGTTTCCTGCCTTTTGATTCTTGACAATCATATAACTTCTGTTCAGTACCTTCACTCTATACAGGGCAATGAGGATAAAAATGTGTATAGCTTGTTTCATGCTTCAAAAGACTAAAAGTTCTCTGCATATTTCAGTATTTATTATCATTATGAAATGGAACACTTCATTCAGAGAGAAACTTAGCACCCACACAATGTAATTTGGATAGGAACCTTTATTTCTGGCCGGCCGGAACCCTCCAGCAGTGTGGAGAGAAGCGACCCCGGCTTCCCGCGGTAGGTTTTTATAGGGAATTTTAACAGGGTCAGCATGATTAAGCAACTTTTCTCGTGCTCAGATACCAGATTAGTTAATTAAAACAAAGCATCAATTTTCTCAGGCCAGAAAGGGTAATGGGCAGCTTCAATTGTACACTTCACATGCGTATCTGTTTTATCCATATCCAGCAGAGCAAGCAAGCAAGCAAGCAATCTTACAGAAGCTAATGTTCGCAGTTAGCTTCAGCGTTAAGGGGGTTTGGGTTAATCCTTACTGGGGGTGGCTTTTGATCATTCTATGGTGGCTTGATTGGTCAGGCCCGGATGCATGTCCTTGGTATTGTCTAAGCAAGTTTTATGGGCCTTAGAAGTTTCCAATCAGTGTTACCTTGTTTAAAAATCTCCATTACAATTATTATTATTATTATCTGTCCTAGTCAAAGTATACTGTGAGACAAATGACTTTTTTCTATCACAGGTTTATATGTTCTAATAATAAGTAACATTATTTTAATTGATAACTGTATCATGTGATAAAATATAATCTTCAAAAAGGTAAAATGATGAGTAGCAGGCAAATAGTAAAGATTTTATTTAATCCATTAATTAATGAGGGAAACAGTAAGATGTTATGACCAGATCAAAGGACATTTGAAAAACTAGCCAATTTACAAGCAATTTCTTAAAAACAAATTTTGTATAATAACAAAAAATGTTCGGCTAAATGTGTTAGGTCAATAGAAAACTGGTTTATAACCAACAGGCTATCTTTGGAGTTATCTGTTACACTGGACAGAAATTATTTGCCTCTTCACTGGTCAAAGATCTCCCGTGCTTGTTGCTTCATTTCCAAGTTTCAGATCATTTTTCTGACCACAGAGAATTGCTACTCAATGCTGGTTGCATTGTTGCCTTCACTTCCACAAGCTGGAATGAGAAAGAGCCCTGCAGTGAGCTTTGCATAATTGCATGAAAATGAAAGAAGTGCTCACAGAATGGCTCCTGAGAACTGCTTGATCTTGACCTGCTCTGACAACTTTTCTTTTAGTGATAACTGATATATCACTGCAGATCTCCCACCTCCTTGCCCCTACTTTGGGCTTTGGGGTCTCATCCTTGTATCTCTGGAAGTTAGCTAGAGACAGCTATGTTGTAGGTTTCAGATTTCAGTTTGGGAAGAGTACAGTTACCCTTTCACTCTGGCTTTCTTTGAATGTAGCAATGTGAATAGAATCCATTACCCCAAAGACCTAAAGGAATTTAGGGTGTGTATGGGGCTTGATCTTTAGGATTTCTATTGTAGGCTCCTGGTGTTGTATCTTTGGGACCCCTGGACTCACAATAAATCACTTTAGACCAGGTGACACTATGACGAAGGGGACATGCTTAAGTCTTATCACTGTAGGCCTTTTCTTTATTTATTTGAATGAGTCTATCATTGAGTTCCTGAGGGGATATCTGCATGAGTATTTCTCACCTAATTGCACCTGCAAGGAAAACAGCAAGCCTTCCTCTTTTTCCCTAGCCTTTTGTAACTTCTCTCTTTTCAGGCTGTTTTTAATAGCCATTTTACCTGGTTTCATCTCTGAAAACATTGGCAGAAGGGAGCTCAATGAGGTGTGACTTGGCTCCCACATTGACTCAGGATGGCCCTCTTGGTGAACTTGTCTCCTGTGACTGTTCCAGAAGGTGATTGCCCTGTCACCTCAGGAATCATTCAGAAGAACCTCCAAATAGAGTGCACAGCATTAGCCAATAAGATTCTTTGGGTCACTAATTCTGCCACCTTTAGCTACAGTGGGATTTGTTCCTAATAGATCCACAGCAGCAACAGAAGCAAAGACACAATTGAGATGCTTGCTTGCTTCCCTTCCTCCTGAATTGTAAATAATAAGCCAATTGGCATGTGCAAAGGATGCACAGAAAGGCCTAAGTTTGGGCAAAATATTGTGTCCTGCCACCATTGTGATAAATGCATAAAACTTACATGGGAAGATAAATAATCCATACACAACTAACACACATACCCAAAATGAACATGCTTACACTGGGAAAGGTGAGTTCTGTAATATCCAAACACCGCAGAGATTAACAAAGGGCTATTGGAGATATACATGATGCTATAAAAAGTGTTTTTTTTGAAACTTGATACTGTAAATTATTTCATAAATGACTTCAAAGAGGAGATGGACAACATATATAGACACTATACATAATAAATGAAGTGATTTATTTTAAGATATGCAATCAATAAACAAGCATATGTGTCTTGTAAAATTCTTCAGTACTATATCCTAGTCCTCTTTGTAGAGGTAACCAATAATATTAGTGCAGTATGAAAGTTTTGGGGCCTTGTTCAATGTATTCACATATATTAAAGTACTCTTAGGAAACATTATGCAGTATTACTCTTTGTGGTTATTTTTATATAAACAATATGCTTGTATGCATGCATTTTTTTGTTTTTCTTTATTTTTTTACATAACATATGCCTTGGAAATCTTGCCATGTGAATACAAATTCATATTCTTTTAAACTGCTGCATACATTTTATAGAATGCATGCACAATAGGTTATTTAACATGTTTCTTATCAAAGGGAATTTGAGTCTTTTAGAATTTCTTCACTATTGCAAACAATGCAGTAAAAATATCCTTGTGCATGTATGCATATGTTTTCAGAGTCAAAGGGTTTACATTTTAAATTTTAATAGATCCTACTATATTGCCCTGCTTAAAAGATGTAGTGCTTTTCATTTTAATTCAAAGACCATGAGAGTTTTTGTTATCCTTATATCTGCCATTAGTATTATATTATCAAACTTCTAAATTTTGTATCTGATAAATATAAAAATTAACTCAGTCTTTAATTGACATTTTCACAATTGCTTAATGAAATATATTTCATTATGGTTTTTTTTCTGTTTATATTGTCACTTTTGTAACTTGTTTTTTCATGTCCATTGCACACTTCAAATTTGTTCAGACAGTTTTTCTTAATGGTTTAAAGGAGTTCCTTCTATATCTCAGATATTACATCTTGGTCCTTAATATAGATTACAATTATTTCTAGTCATTCACTCATCTTCTGACTTTATTTTCAATAACTGAAAATAACAAGTTTTCATTTTGACATACATGTTTATGTAGTCTTATCTAAATATATTTTTATATCGAATATTTTTAGTTTTGTTTCTTTGGTCATTTGATTTGTTGGTACTTTATGTCTTTAATTCATCTGGAATTTGTTTAAAGGATAGAGATAGAGATTGTAACATTACTTATTTTCCAGAATGGGTAGTCAATTTTCTAGCCTCCATTTATTGCATAGTCTCTCCCTGGTGATTTAAAATTGTAACATCCAATATCCCTGCATGCAAAGAGTCTGTTTCTGGATTCCCTACTTTGTTTTATTTAAATAGCTTTTTATTCTCCCCCAAGATACCATATTCATTTTGGATATGACATAGGACACATCCCCATTCACGTCCATGCTCCACACAAACACCTCACTGCTTGTTCTTTTTAACACTGTGTTAACTATTCTCAAACAGTTCCTTGTCCTTTTGGATTTCAGAATTAGCTTTTCACATTCTATGAAAATAATTTTTTCTTGGGCTACTTATTGGGATTTTATTGCAATATAGATTATAACTATACATGACTGAGTCATAGAGAAGCATGATCTAGCTCTTCATTTCTTCTTTAGGACACTCAGTAAAGTTTTATTGTTTCCTTCATATGCACAAAGATCTTGTTAAATTTATTTCTGGATGCTTGGCTACTTTTGTGATTAAATAGGATCATTTTTCTTGCTATTACATTTTTAATTGGTTATTGTTGCTATATAGGATCATTTTTTATTTTTCTGTATTAATATTTTATATTCAGTCACATTCTTATACTTTCATTTTAATTGTAATAGTTTGTCATTATTTTGGGGGGTGGGGCAGTGTTTCTCCATAGACAACTAAATCATGAAGAAATAATGAAGTATTGTGTCTTTCTTGCTAGTATCTATACATAGTGCCAGCAATATAGCTATTATTCACTAAGTGTTAATGTCATGGTAATTATTTATTTTTTAATACAGGGAATTATAGTGATTGTCAGTTTCCCCACCTTGAGTCATCTTTGCATTTCCTGGATAAACAGCGCTTATTCATGATATCTACTTCTTTTAGGCAGTACAAGATTCAAATTGTAATATTTAAGTTAGGAGTGTTATTTATTTATTTATTTTTGTATTAGATGGTCATGTGGATCTTAAAGAGTAGGTGAGATCTATTTTGAAACCAGTGGATGGTATGTTGCAAATCAATTGAAAACCACAGGTAGTAATGGAAAGTACAAATCAGGATTCCCCATAAATGTCTTGGGATGGGGAGAGTACACCAATATTCACATGTGCTTTTCATCTACAGTTTGCAGAATAATAACTGGCTTTCAGAATGTTGACCAGAGGACTGAAAAGGCCATTCAGTCTGAGGATATGAACAAATAAAAGTCTAAAACATTACTAGTGGGGGTATACATTGATGCATTTGGAAACCTATTTGACATTATCTACTAGAGGTGAACATATGCAAACCTTATTACCCAACCATTCCACTTCTCAGTGTACAGCCATCCAAAAGATGTACCAAAAGAAATGCAGAAGATTGTTTGTAGCAACACTGTTCATATTAGCCAAAAACTCTACTACAATGTCCAGCAGCAGTAGAATGGGCAACAGTTCACGGGATGGTTTTCTACATGCTACAGCCATGAGAATAAGCAAGTACATGCAGCAACTTGGATGGATTGCATAAATATAATGCTGGACAAAAACGTCAGTCACAAAAGAACACTTACTATATATATTCAGCTGCTGGTTTAAAAAACTGGTTGGTGGTATCCTTAGGGAAAGGTGGTTAGTGACTAGACAGGAGTTTCTGGTGTTGTGATGAAAGTTCTGCTCTTTCAACTAGGTGCTAGCTACTAGTTTGTGAAAATTCCACCCTGTGTATACTTGTGCCCAATTTGTGTGGATGCTATGAAACCAAAGGAGAATAAATCATTAAATTGAGTTTTTTCATCATCATAAATTTGAATTGTTTTTTAGCAGTTCTTCTTATGGTATGAACATGATTTATTTACTATCCTGTCCCCTTTTGTCAGACATGTCCTTCCCCCAATTTGTAACACGTATGTATAAGGAGAACAACTCACCACAGCTCTATTTTGGGGCTATTTCTTTAACAAAGTGGAATAAGGTTAATCATAATAATGCTTTAATAGCGTTTGATGTTTATTGCTGTAATATTCTTCAAAAGGTTTTTCACAACATCCATTTCTACCAATAGAAATGAAGGAAATAATTTAATCTCTTGTTAACTGATTTCAAATTATCTACAAGCTCCTTCCCATTTTTTTTGAGGAGGGTAGTATTTGGTTTGGAGTGTCACAATTGGTAGTAAGATTAAATCAGACAATATCTATGAAGCACATAGAAGGTGCTTGATAAGACATAATCTCTTTTTTCAGAGTTGCCACTATTGTCATTATTTTATGTTTTTAAACAACTAGTCAGTACCAGTAGTATTATTAAATAGTGTATATTTGGCAATTCCACGAGCAAGAAATACTTCATCTGGTGAAACTCAAAATGATGCATATCATGCCCTTAAAGACATCATATTTTAGAATTAAAGTCTCCATTAGTATTTCCTTCTTGTACCAAGATTCTGCCAATTGGAAAGGCAGGCTAAATGTTTTGGAGTATTTGTTTTCATTCATGACGTATATGCTAAATTTGTTGCTACTTTAGAATTTGAAATCTGGATGGTCAATACAGCTGCACTTCAGCAAGCCACTGAGTTTAGGCAAAGCAGTTTTTAGAAAAAAGCAGCTACTCCAAGATCAAGGACTGAAAAAAAAAGAGAGAAAGAGTGTATGGCTGCACTGCTTATTTTTGTGAAACAGGAGCCCACTGGGCACTCAGTGTTCTCACAGGAAAGGGGTCCCTGGCAAGGAGTTTTGCTTGAACATCTGCAGGAAAGAGAGAGAGGGCACACAAAAGAGAGAAATGGAGGCTTTTATGCTGTGCTCGAGGAGGGCACAAGAAATTGAGATGCTTCGCTGAAAGCAACGAGCATTTGTTGCACTGAAATATGGTGGTTTTCTTAGACAGGTTTAGAATGATGACAGTAAAGGTTTTAAGAGTTGATTCATATTCGGTCCAAGGAAACATCATCAAAATGAATGCGCTGGATACCGAGAGCCAACTGGAGAGTTTCATGCAAAAGTGCTTCCAGCAAGGCCAGCTAACTAATGGTGTAAGTTGTCAGAAGAGTGATATGGAAGCCCAGAAGAGAAATGCATGGCTTTATATTACTAGGTGGAAGAAACCATGTAAAAGACTAGAGGAAGAAAACAGAAGACTCACTCAGTTGCAATGTAGACCCAAATTGTCTAATCAGAGAGTTCATTTTAGGGTTTTATGGTGTGGAACTGTATCTTTGAAGGTCACCACACCCGGGTCTGACTTCAGATGCTGTCACATAAATTCTGTTTGACATTTGACTCTGTCTAAAGCAAACCTTCTGACACTCAATTTTCTCACTTACATGATGTGAATAATGTGAAGAAAACCTTTTTCTCCACTGAGGATTCAACAAGATGATTATAAAGATGCTAGCATATAACTAGGATGTGGTTGAGATATCTCCTTTATTGTGTTTGTTGGTTTGTTTTTTAGAATTAAAGTCTTCATTCTGGTTCTCAAATAGCTTGCAGATTAAAGACGATTGTCAGAAAATGGAATTTAACCATCTTTAAGGATAACACTACATACACTTTTGTTGTTGTTATTCCAACCTTATAGTGAACTCTAGACAAGATGCAGACAAGGAAAGAAAAAAGTATATTAGCTTAGCACCGAAAAATCAATTACCTCCAGGGCCAGGAAGGAAACATAAATGAATGAAATGATGCAGGTGGGGAAAGTGGTCATGTGGTCATCCTGTGGCCCATCTAGAACAGCTGCCCACTGCTGCTGCAGCTGAGATTTGCCATGCGGGAAAGCAGGTTCATTGGTACTGGTTTTCCAGTGGAAGACTACTTAGAATTTTAAAAATTTCCTGCATTTTAAAAATTGGTAACTAATTTTAAAAAATTAAATACTGGGTGTACAGGATAGTATATTTGTTTATACGAGTGCAAGTGTGTGTTTCTGATGTGGAGTAGAGTAGGCTGAGCAGTGGAGAACTTGGGGAAAGATAATATACAAATAAATGCCAACATTCAAATATATGATAGGCTCAAACTTGAGGCACATTATGAGTCATTGGGGAGCTATAAGTAGTGCAGAAAGCTTGGTTCAGTTTGGTTAGGGCAGGGAGTTGGGGAAAGGAAGCTGGAGAGGTAAGAAAAGGTCAGCTCTTTTAGGGCCATATTCGCCATCCTAAGGAATTTGAACTTGATCCTTAGAAGAATGCTTAGTCTCTGAAGGGCATTGGACAGAAGGTAACAAAATAAAATTTTCTTTTTCGGTGCATCCCACTGGTTGCAAGATTGTGGATGGTTGGGAAGAGTCAAGGCTGAGAGAAGGTGGTTGCAAGGATACTGGTAGGGGCTGGCGGGGTGTATTAAGACCATGGCTCTTGGTGTGGGAAGAAGCAGACAGATCCAGAGATGAGTGAGAGAGGAAATTCACAAGGCTGGGGAGAAGGGCTGTAAAGGAGAAGGGGGAATGAAGATGGACGCCATATTTCTGGACCTTATTCAAATGTCGCAGATGGATTCGTGTCTCACTACAGAAGGAGGCAACACTCTCGAGAATACAGAGGACAATTTGATTGGGGTGTGTGGGGGATGTCTTTTTAATATTAACCTATCTGTAGCCCTCAATTTTTCCATAAAGAAGACAAAGGAGGTTAATCTCTAGTTTTTTACTATGTAAGGAAAACTAATAATAGTAAAAAGTCTAGTGAAAACTGCAGTTTATTTCATTGTGCAATTTGGTTCATAGTTCATTTTAACATTGTGTTTTGTTGGCAGCTTGGGTTGAAAAGATCCCCTGGTTTGGGGTCCTTCTCACAATACAATGTTTGCCCAAACCTCAAGGAATACATTTCTGTCAGAGAAACTAGCCCAGTCACCTTCTTCCCCATTTATAAACATGTTGACTAAGTCACACACAAGAAAATGTACAATAGATCTTGCCTTCTTCAACTCTGCTAGAAGAAAAATGCCACTAACAAGATCTATGAAGAGTTATTCAAATCCACCGCAGGGAGTGACTACAAAATAAGGAGAAACAAAACAAAACAAAGCATTTGACTACATAAATCCTCCCCTCTTTATTCTACACAATCTCCAGAAAAGAAATAATGAACCTCCCTCTATGATCTCCTTGTGCTTATAATTGATTTATCTTGTGGTTAAAAGCAAATATACTCACCAAAATTGAGACAGACAGGGGAATGCAATTTGGGTTTGACCTCCTGTACTGCTTGAGAATCACTTATCAGAACTGAAAATAGAGAGGAGTTTTACCATTATTTCAGAGTAAGAGGTGAAATTTATCCCTTAAAAACATGCTGTCTTTGTCTTTCGATGGAGACAGTGAGAATCATTCATATGGCTCTGATGACCTGGTGTGACTCAGGAAAGGCAAGACTTGAACCCCTTCAAAGTCTTATTTCCAAATATTTCCTTGCCTACCTTGCCAGGCTGACATGCCAGAAATTCTTCAGATAACCTATTAATTTATTTAATGTATGACTTTGTTTCTTGCTTAGCATCTATATTTCTTATCTGAAATAAAACATTTGGAATTCTCAACTGGATCCACTTTGGTGGGAACATATTTTATCTGATCATTTGCTAGACCAACATTTAACAGAGTTGTAGGATAAAGGGTAGAAATGAGTGAGACTCAGGAAGGAGATACTAAGGATGCTGAAAATAAATGTCAAGTGAATCCTGCCCTTGTTGGTTTCCCACATACCTTCGCCTCCTCTTTATCACTACACCTTGTCAACCTTTAAGACTTATGTGTGCTCCATTTTTCCATGTTATTGTACTTGAACCTCAGTGTGTTGGATTTGGAATAGAATTCATGCTTTTTAATTGTGGGCTGGACCTCTGCCTACTTTAAGATCCCCCCAAATTCTAAGCACTAAGTGTTATCTGTGGATGGGATTTAAATCAATTTCTTTCCTTAGTGTTTCTCAATACACATTTTTTCTGATATCAGAGGGCTAGACTGATAAAGTCCGTAAGTAACAAAACACCCCAACACTTTGAATCTGCCCTATTCTGGAATAATTTGCAAAGAGCATTGTGAATGATTCTCAAGCCTTCAAGATGTACCCTCAGAAGAAAGTTGGTTGCAATCCTATTCTGTTCTCCAGAAGGTGAAATTTGTCTTCCAAATAATAATTGGAGGGTGAGCTCTAGAATCATTCAGTATAAGGACCTGCTGATCCAAGCTATTGCAAGGATTCAAGAGAGGGGATAAGGGAACAACAGTACTCCATTCTGTTAAGTAATCTTTACCATAAGTACCAGAAATAGATGTATTGCTATTTTTGTAATAACTTTATTTATAGAAGTTACAGATAACAGAAAAGTTATATCAAAAGTATAGATGGGTGGGGTAATCAATCAGAAGAGCATACAGCTGGGGCCCCTCCCACAAACATTAGCAAGGGGAGGAATAATTAATAGCTTAAAAGGTAACCACACAAGCCAAATCTCGCTCTTTGCCTAGAGAGCCCACACCATCCTTCTTTCCGATTTCTCAGCAAGCTCTGTTCTTTTCCCCCATTTCTCAATAAATATTTTTACTGGCCTACCTGAAAAATATATATATAAGGGATTCCCATATAACTCCCCCACCCACCCACACACACGTTTTCCCCTGTTATTAACATCTTACATTAGTGTGGTAAATTTGTTACAATTGATGAATCAATATTGAAGCATTGCTACTAACCAAGTACAATTTTATAGCTTTGACAAACATACAATGTCATGTCTCAGTCATTGCAGTATCATAGAAAGCAATTCAATGCCCAAAGACAAGGAGTATCTACAACTGCAAGGAAAACAGTTCCTTCCATCTGCCCCCTCTCAAACTGAAGCAGTCAGAGCGGACATCATCCAGACTGAGGAATGAACAAACATAAAGAGGGAGTGTAACCACAGACCAAAGTAGCTTTATTGTTATTGTAGTTATGATACTGTGGTAATGGAAGAACTTGTAACATTGCTATAAAGGTGGTGGTTATCAGAGATTCAGAGGGGAGAAGGAGGGATGAATAGGTGGACTTATTATTTTACCTATTAACTAGGTAAAGCTTAGGTGATTCAGTCATCGATATAGCTCATCACACTCAGACATGGAGTTTGAATCCATTTCTCCCTAATCTTAGAATCTGCCTTCTTTCTGACATTCTGTGCTTTGCTGTATAAGCAGGACTAAGCTGGCTGCAATTTTCTCACTGGGCACCCCTAACAGGCTTTCTTCTAACCTTCTCAGAAGGGACAATCCTGATAAGGGGCATTCTCAGTCCCTTCTGTTTCAGACTAGCAACCAGCTATATACTGTGCAAAAACACATGCTACTTTCAAAGAACATGCCCTTTTGAACTTTTACTTTCAAACATATAAAATACAACATCCCATAAGAATGATAATCTCTTGTTTTATTTTTCCTGTTGTTGTTTCTTTGTTTTATTTGGGTTTGCATGTATGTGTGTGTATGTGTGTGTGTGTATGTTTCCCAGCCTGGAAGGACATGCATCTTTTCCAAGTTCTTTGAACATCTAGTTCACACTGCAGACTTTAGTGGAAGGGTTCAACACAGCAGGAAAACAAAATAATATTTAACTATTGCCAGTGCCTATATGAAAGCTAATGAATCAATCCCTATGCCACCTTACATTTTTCCCTTTGTTTTTCACCTCGTAGGGGGAACATCATCGAGACAGAAAGGCTTCCTAGGATGTATTCGCTCCTTGCACTTGAATGGGCAGAAACTGGACCTGGAGGAAAGGGCCAAGGTCACAACTGGAGTCCGGCCGGGCTGCCCTGGTCACTGTAGCAGCTACGGCAGCATGTGCCACAACGGGGGGAAATGCGTGGAGAAGCTCAGCGGCTACTTCTGTGATTGCACGAATTCGCCATACGAAGGGCCTTTTTGCAAAAAAGGTACATAAGGCAGTCTGGCTTCTCCCATGTGCAATGCCTGGCCATTCACAGGCGTGAACAGCTCACAGGATATCCACGCCCTTGGGCACATTTCCAACTTCCCGTGGTCTCTTCCTTCCCCACTCCGGGTTTCATCACTCGTATATATGTCATTGGGATCTACCATTGAGAGAGGTTTCGAAGATAAAATGACATGAAATTTGAAAAAAAAAAAAATAAATAATGCATAGTTTATAGTTGTGTACTCTCCCTTGATTTCCAACTGCTCAGATACTCTGCATAGCATCTGAACATGACATAAACTGATTGTCATTGTCTTTGCACACTGGCCATGCAGTTGAACTGGACTGAAAATAACAGGGCAGGACAGTCTCCGTGGCCGAGGAGTCAGCTGTGTGTTGAAACAGTTAAGCTCTCATTTCTGTGTTATTAGCCAGATCGTTAGTGTCTTCCTAACCCTCTCAATTATTCATTAAATAACTCTAGAAACTAGCCCTGAGTATCCTTAGGAAGTGTTAAGCCACTGTAAATCATTTTTACAATGAACAGGATATAGATAAATTAGTAAAAATCACTGTGCATTCTATAGGTGAGATGATGGATACACAAAAAGGTTTTGAAAGCCTTGCCCAGAGGTCTACATTTAGTTAATCAGAGGACTCCAACTGGGATACAGGAGACAAAATTCCTACCCAAGTGCACTTTTCATTTCCCCTCTTTTTCATGATTTTATTCTATTGACAAAAGTTAATATTTTTAGATATACACATAGAACAAAGAATGACGGTCTTGGTGTAAATTCTTTAGATAAATTCAAGATAGCTCTAAATAACTTTAAAATCTCATGATCCAATACAAATACTTGATTTTTTTTTTTTTAATAAGGAGAAAGAGTCAACTTGCTATCAATCTTCACAGAATGTTTTAAGTTGTTTTGTTTAGGGAAAAAGTTTATTGAACAAATAATGTAAACAATATTTTAAGAGCAGCATTTAAACTATTAAAATAAGATTTTTTAATCACTCTAAAGCAGCATTTAGAAAGAAACAATGGTGTCATTTATAAATAATACTTGTTAATTCATTGAAACGCATTTTCCAAGTACCTCCACTAAATAAGTGCATTATTTAATCTAACTTACTGTTGGAACTTAGAAACAATAGATACAAACAACACCCGGTGTTTTCTTTGACGTATTCTTTAATTTAAGCTTTTCCTTCATCCACACTGGCCTTCCCCTCAATTAGTTTGAATTACTTGCTTATTATTGCTGGAAGGCTTGTTGTGTTCCTTGGGAGGAAAGTAATGGTACAAATTGTAGGGTCAGCAGTGTGTTGGGAGCACGAACTAAAGCAGGTCCCATCCCAGTAGGCTCCTAATGTGAGCTAAAACAAGCAGGGTGCTACTGTGTCTTCACCATGAGAGAGGTCTCTGAATAACTTCCCCTGCAAAATTCAAATGCCACCCTGAGAGCCAGCCCACGTGCTAGAAGAAGCACATACAGAATAAATGCTTATGGACCCACACATTAAAGCATCTTCGATTAATGTCACAGGACCGATACTGAAGTCTTCTGTTTAGGGGTAAAAAAAAAAAAGAATAGCAGACCTTCCTGCATTTCTCTGGGGATATTTTTCAAACATCTCATATATCATAGTGCTCTAAATTTAGCCTAATTTTTTCTTGGCTCCTTTCTCTGAAACAACTCCTATTAATTTTCTTCACTTCCTGCCACTGTATCTTTTGCCTGCATATGTTGGAACATCTTCTGTGCTCCTTCTCCACCTATTATTTTGATCTGTAAGTTAAGTAAATAAACCCGTGCTTAGCTTTTTCAGCTTGCTTCATATTTCACAGTTTCCAAACTTATCCCTCCTTTCTCAGAATCCTAAGGAAATGGTTCCCTTTTATGCCATAATTGCAATGTCTGTAAGATGCACTAAGGCTTTTACCCATGACAATTGCCTCCTAGAAAAGTGTTTTGGAACTGAAATGGGGAGCCATAAGCTATAAGACAGTCTGATCAAAGTGTCCTCTCCATTGGGGCAATCTTCCAGACTTACTTTCAGTAGAACCCCATATTTAAGGGAAATAGCATACAAATAATGGACAAATCTGGGGTGGAATTAGGGACCTTTGTTTCATATCAATGCCTGAGTTAGAACCATGATGTATCAACTCACTCGTTTTGTGTTTCCGATAATGACAAAAAGAAATAATAATAATATGATTAACATATACTTATTGGCTGCAACATATTTTCCTTATCCCTAACAGATCAAGACAAGCTGGCAACATAACAGGGCAGGTTGCCCTTGGCAACCACTCATCTTTTTCTCTATGGACTTGCTTATTCCAAACACTTCGTATGAATGGAAACAAACAATATGTGATAGTTTGTGCTTCTTTTATTTAGCATAATGTTTTCAAGTTTCATCCGTGTTGTTGCATTATTATTACTTCATTCCTATTTATTGCCAGAGTATACCATTGTATGGCTGCATCACATTTCAATTATATATTCATCAGTTGCTGGACATTCATTCTGCTATGAACATTCATATACATGCTTTTGTATGGTCATATATATTCATTTCTCTTGGGCATTGCTGGGTCATACGTTTAACTCTATGTTTAATTATTTGAGTATCTGCCAAACTGATCTTCAAAGTGACTACAACATTTTCCATTCCCACCAGCAATGTAGGATGATGGCTCCAATTTCTCCACATTTTCACTAACACTTGGTATTGTCTGTCTTTTTGATAATAACCATCGTATCAGGTGTGAAATAGCATCTCATTATGGTTTTGATTTGCATTTGTCTAATGATTAATGATGTTGAGCATCTTTTCATGTGTTCATTGACCATTTGCATATTGTCTTGGGGGAAATGGCCATTCAGATCCTTTGTCCATTTTTTTTAAAAATTGGGTATTTGTCTTTTTCTTTTTAGTTGTAAAAGTTCTTTATATATTTTGGAAAATATTCCTTTTTCAGATTTGTGATTTACCTGTGTTTTCTCTCATTCTGAGGATTGTCTTTTCACTTTCTTGGTAGTGTCTTTTGAAGAATTAAAGTCTTTAATTCTGAGAAAGTGCAATTTATCTATTTTCTTCTTTTCTTGCTCATGTTTTTGCTGTCATATAAATGAAATCATTGGACAATCGAAGGTCCTGAAGATTTACACAAAGTGTTGTGTAGTTTTGGCTCTTACATTATCTTTGGTCCATTTTGAGTTCGTTTTTATATATGATGTAAGTCAGGAGTCCAGGTTTATTCTTTTACGTGTTGATATCAAGCTGTCCCACCACCACCACCACCCTTATCATTATATGAAGAATCTGGGTACAACTGTCAGGATATTTTCATTTAAGTTTTTCTAATTAAAAGCATTACATAATATATCTTATTGTAGAATATTTGGAAATCCGGGAAAGTTAAAACCCACTCTAATTATTCAGAGATACTCATTAAAAACAAAAGTCTGATTTCCATCTAGCTCTTAAGTTGTTGTTAAATGTCTTTTATGTGTCTATTGAGATAATAATGTGTTTTTTCCACTTCATTCTATTTATGGAGTGCATTACATTGATTGGTTTTCATAATTTGAACCATCCTTGTATACCTGAGATAAATCCCATTTGGTCACAATGCATCGTCTTTTTAATATGCTTTTGAATTCAGTTTGGTAATATTTTGTTAAGGATCTTTACATCTATTGTCATAAGGGAAATTTGTCTATAATTTTCTTACCTTGTGATGCCTTTACTAGACTGGTATCAGATTAATGCTGGCCTCAGAATGAATTAGGAAGTGTTCCCTCCTCTTCAATTCTTTAGAAGATTTTGAGAAGGAATGGTATTAGAGTTCTTCTTTAAATGTTTTTAATAAAAATCACCCATGATGCCATCTGGTCCTGGACTTTTCTTTGGTGGAAGGTTTTTCATCATTGATTCAATCTCTATAGGTTTGTTTAGATTTTATCATCGTTCTTGAGTCAGTTTGGGTAATTGGTGTGTATCTAAGAATTTTTCATTTTTTTCTAGATTATGTAGTTTGTCAACATACAATTGTTTATATTTTCCTATAATCCTTTTTATTTGTGTAATGTCAGTAGTGATATTGCCATTTTCCTTTCTGATTTTGGTTATATGTGTTTTTTATCTTTTTTCCTTTGTCAGTCTAGCTAAAGTTTATCAATTTTATTCATTTTTTTCCAAAGAACCAACTTTTTGTTTTGCTTATTCTCTCAATTATTTTTCTATGCTCCATTTCATGTATCCTTGCACTAATCTTAATTATTTTCTTTTTTCTGCTGAATTTACGTTTAGTTAACTCTTTTTTCCTGCTTCCTCAAAATGTAAAGTTAGGTTAATTTGAAAATTTTCTTCTTAATATACATGTTTACAACTATGTATTTCCCCTTGAGCTCTGCCTTTACTTTATCTCATGAGTATTGGTATGTTTTGTTTTCATTTTCATTCGTCTCCAAATATTTTATAATTTCCCTTGTAATTTCTTCTTTAGTCCATTAGTTGCTTAAGACTGTGCTGTTTAATATCCACATATTTGTAAATTTCCCAGGCTTCCTTCTGTTACTGATTTCTACCTTCATTCCATTTGGTCAGAGAAGTTAATTTATATGATTTCAATATCTTTAAATTTATTGAGACTTCTCTGTTGCCCTGACATATGGTCTAACCTGGAGAATGATCCATGTGCACTTGAAAATCATGTGTCCTTTGCTGTTGTTGGGAAAGTGTGCTATATAAGTCTATTAGTCCTGGCTGGTTATAGTGTTGTTCAAGTCTTTATTTCCTTGCTGAGCCTCTCTCTAGATATTCTATACAGTATTAAAAATGGGGTATTGAAATCACCCACTATGGTTGTAAAACTGTCTATTTCTCTATTATTTTATCAAGAACTGTTATTGTTTATTGAGTACCTACTGTGTGCCATGCTTTTCTATACTATTGTAAGGTTCAATTCATTATGACCTTTGAATAACCTGAGGTTGAGTGGGGTTCAGTGAGAGAGCTGAAGTGTAGCAGGGTCAGTTTCCAGCCTAATTCCATGTTTTAATTCCTGAGGAGGCTCAAAACAGATACTGTGCAATGAGTTTGCTTTTAATAATGGGGATTTGTTAGCTTGTACTTTGTGGTCGTGAGATTGTCCAAATCAAGGCATCATCAAGGTGATGCTTTCTTCCCAGTAACCAACTGCCAAACCTCCTTCAGTCCTCTGCCACGTGTCAAGGCACATGGCAGCATCTGCTGGTCTCTCCCTTCTCTTCCAGGTTTCATTGCTTTCAGCTTCTTGTTTCCATGGCGTTCTCTCTCTCTCTCTATTCATCCCATTTATAAAGGCTTCCAGTTAGAGGACTAGCGCCCACCCTGGGTCATGCTTTGTAACTGATGTAACCTCATCAAAAGGTCCTACTTACAATAGGTTTATACACATAGGAATGGATTAGCTTTGAGAACATGATATTCTGGGGTACATGTAGCTTCAAACCACTATAATCCATGAGACTCCAAGGCTCAGAGATGCCCATCCTCTTGGCTGCCATCCTTTTCACCCATCCACTTTCTTTTATCCATGCCATCCTCCAAGATCCAGTCTATGTTGATCTCCCCTTTCAGATTTTCTCAGACTACTCTGCCCACAGAGACCTCCATCTCTGTTACTCTCTTCTGGGAATCATTTTCTCTGTCACATACACACGTCTCATTGCAGACTACCTTTCACTGGTGCTTATATTTTAAATGTGTGTCCTGTCTTCTCAGAATCTAACTGGCACAGTTCCTTCTGGCAGATAAGGGTTCAGGGGATACTGATATTTTGGTCCTGGGGTAACAGAACCTTTGATAATTGCCTTTAAATTCAAGCTTTTCCTTCCATTTACCTCAAAAGTTTTAGATGTCCAGGCAATTCAATATCTTTGATCTGAGAGCATAAACTTTTACATTTGTTTCTTAACACACTTAGAGAAGATTATAGTTCAAGTGTATTACTGTGTTGAAATCATCGATACTTAAACCATCAAAAGTAAATCAAAGCTGGGATGGGTGGAAGATGGAGAACAGAGATTTGGTTTGACTTTTTCTCTTCTAGTTGCAAAATTTTTTTTTACATTTTTATCCTAAATAAAAAGAAAAAATGTAATATATATGCCCATATCAAATATGATATACATGATGAATGCTCTGAGTCAAACTTTTACTATAGAGGACACACACAAACATCAAATAAAAACCATTTATTCTGTTAACTAGGAGATGATATCTCAGAATGTGGGCCAAATGTCCCTGAGGAAATTCACTCAAAGAAACTGCTTGAATCAAGCTCATGATTAACCAGAATCTTCACTGTCACAAGCTGCTGCTGCATATCTTTATAATCAGGAGTACTGATGTTGTAACCTGCATGATAAATGCAAAACACTTTCTCTGAACCTTTAGCAAAAAATGAGCTTGTAGTCCCAATCTGTTAGGCAATATGCATAAATATGCAACTTTAATTCTTTTGGCACTGTGTCAGGTTGTTACAGAATTTTCACATGATGGAACAAATTTGCAATAGAATTAGGAAACAAAAGCCAGGTTTGATTAGGTTCCAGGTGCCACCAACTCAATCAGAGAATTTTGTGGGGAATTACCAGCTTTCTACATTTCGTTCAAGAAAAAGGAAAAGTAGTCACATTGTCATGGGTGTGTGTTTATTGTGCTACTTTTATGGCAGAGGTTTCCTGCCAGATCTCAGCTATTTTGTTGTATGAAAGAACCTTTCCTCCATGCCCTAAAACTTTGTAGAGATAAAATTTAAAGTAAAATCAAAAGCAACCTTGATCTGAAGAAGAGACTAGGCTCTTGGACAGATGTGTAGTCAATAAGCAGATATATCACATGAAGCATGTTCAGTTCTAACATGGAGAGCCTCTGAGTTCAAAATTGGGCTGAAGAACTATATTTAGTGCTCTGTGCAAATAATCTCATTCACCCCGACAGGAATATGCATGAGTTAGGTGTTATGATTCCCAGTTACCACATGAAGCACACAGGCTCCACTGGGTCCCTAACTTATCTGGGATCACAGAGCTAATATGAAATCCAGTGAGACTTCAGATCCAGTGCTGTTGCCAAATCCTGTGCTAGTTCCACTAAACTAAAATGATAGCAGTTGGAGTGACATTATCCAGGGAGGACTGGATGATTTGCACGGTCATGCTAACTGAATTTCATCAGTTTGTAGATGCCACCTTTCTTCAGGATGGATGCAGAATGCCATCCAACCTGTTTTCTTACAGGAATTGTTTCCATAGCAAGGCTTATTTGCCCATCTTCACTATTTTTAGGGGGAAATTGAGCACCTAATCCTAGACATCTAAAAAAATGAGTCCAGGAATTGGACACCAATGTCTGTTTTTACTGTTTCTTTGAATTTCCTCTCTTCTGGCTCCATGGTTCTGCACACTTTACCCAAAACCATAGAAAGTCACTCTTCTCCCACCCACTCACCCAATGTCTTACTCTCAGTAATTTGGAGTCCATTGCAATCCTCTTGACACTCCACAACAATAAGCCAGATATGTTAAAATCCCAGTACTGAAAATAAGGTGATTCTAATAACATTTTACTCTGCTGTGCTGGAGGCAACAACATTTTATCTTTGCCTCTTAAGAAATCAGCCTGACAGATAATATCCACCCTAGAAATACATGCTGAGATGCAGAACTAAATTCAGTGGCCAAACATTAGTTATGCAACCTTGGTCAAGGCCCTCAACTTTTAGAAGACTTGGGTTTCTCGTTTATAAATAAGAACAATGATTCCCACCCTTTCACAATTATTGTGTGGTGCACAGTATATAATAAATTAAAAAACAAAACAAAACCACAAACCTTCCCCACAGTACCTGGCCCATAAGAAATGTAAAAAAGTATTTACTGTTATCCAGAAAAACTGACTGACTGTTTCAACGTATGCTCTCCCCTCTTATATTTTGCAGAGGTTTCTGCAGTTTTTGAAGCTGGAACTTCAGTAACTTACATGTTTCAAGAACCATACCCCGTGACCAAGAATATAAGCCATGTGTCCTCAGCTATTTATGCAGATGCAGCACCTTCCAAGGAGAACATTGCTTTTAGCTTTACCACGGCCCAGGCACCCACCCTCTTGCTCTATATCAATTCCTCTGCCCAGGACTTCCTGGCTGTCCTGCTCTGCAAGAATGGTGAGTGCCCATGACATGAGGTCCTGTGGAGTCTCAGGCTGGTCTGGAGGTACTGTACATAATTTCAACCTAAGTTTGGTCTCAATTGGGCAACTTATTTCCAGACTTCTAGTTAAACTCTTGGTTAGACTTGAGCTTTGCAGGCTACAATTTATATTCAGGACCAGTGTCAATTCACTGCTGAAGTCTCAAATGCTCTGGCTTTAATTCACATCAACTGTGTAGCAGTCATTCTTTATTATTTATTCTGTGCTAGAATCCATTAAGTACCAAGGAGAAGATCATAACCATATCTGAATTTCAGAAGGACCATCCATCACATATATCCTGTCATCTTCGCTGCAGTTCCCTTGACTGAGGTCTGTTAAAACAACTAGCATAATTGCAGGCTGGATTAATAGAATCACTTGCCCAAGCCTCAAAAAGAAGCAGTGCATGTAGGTCAGAACTGTGTGCAATAGGAGGTTTGGTTCTGAGCATTGGACTTTGGAAAGAATATGGACAAAATGGAATATGGAAAGATTAGCATGATCAAAGGGTTTGAATCCACTGCATAGGAGGATCGGTGAAGGATGCCAACGAGGATGGAGAAATTGGGCTTCCTTCCCACACTACCAACTCCATTCATAGTGTATGCCCAAAGACACATTTGATCAAAAATTCCTGGGGAAGGAAATGATTTTTATAATAGGCAAAGTGGGCAAAAACATGGATTTCTGTGGAGTATGGTCTCATTCAACAATGCCCATGACCAAGACTATGTCCTTCTTCCTTCTGTAATTTGTAGGTATAATGAGAAGAGCTGGGCTTTAAAACCATCTCACCCAACTCACAAAGTTGGGATTCAGTGTGAACTGTGTGGTAGGCATAGCCACCTGGGCTATGCAATATATACCATGACCTCCTAAGACCCAAGAAGGAAAATGTAGATATTTCTCTAGTTATTCATTTTCTTTGGTTTATTGTTCTTGGCTTTATATTGCAGTATTTATGACACTGAAAGTAAAGATTGATGTCAAGGTTCAAACCTGGACAACCTGTGCATTAAATCTGGCCTGAAGAAATAATAATGACCATGGCTAACTCTAGTTTGACAGGTCTTGTTCTAAGAGGAACATGGAAGGGAAATAAAAAGAGAGAGCAAGACAGAGAGTGGAACTGGGGTGATAATTTGTCATTCCAAGCCTGTCTGGTCTTAAAGATCCTACTAGAGAGAAGGGAAACATTATGAGTTTTTAGACTTCTTCCTATTGATGAGCAGACTTTTGTATGATAAGGAGAATTGTGTCAACATATGAGTTCTTTTTTTTTTTTCCCAAAAAGATTTATTTATTTATTTATTTATTTATTTACTTTTATCCATTTTACCCCCTTTCACCCCAACCCCTATTTTTGCTGCGTTGTGTCCATTCGCTGGGCAATTCTTTGTGTCTGTTTCCTGCCCTCTCCTCTCATCCTTTTCCTCCTGTCTTCACTGGGATTCGATCCTGGGAAACTCTGATGTGGGAGAGAGATGTCTTGCTGCCTGCGCCACCTTACTTCCTGGTTTTTCAGCATGTCTCGTCTTGGCTATCCCTTGTGTCACTCTCCTGTTACGTCATCATCTTGCTGCATGGCTTGGCGGGGCCTGACAGCACACCCACGCATGGGGTCTGGGGGGCTCACCTGTGCCTGGGGCCTGGGGGCTCACCTTCACACAGGGCCTAGGGGTCTCACCCACTTGCCAGGCCTGATGGCGCACCCGCTCACTGGGCCTGGTGGCCCATGCGCCTTCTATATTTTTCTTTATTTTACCAGGAGGTCCCGGGGCTCAAACCCAGGTCCCACCATATGGGAGATGGACGCCCAACCATTTGAGCTACATCTGCCCCCCAATATATGAGTTCTTAAACCTTGCCTCCTTCATATATCTGTGAGGTTGATAAGGCTGTCTGGGGAAAGTGAGGCACAGAACTTTATATGGATTAGAATAGACCAGCTGGCCCTTTAATGACACAGCGGGGACCAGAACTAGGTCAACGAACCATCAGCCCAGCAGTATTCCCTCTAAACTAGATCATCCTGTTATGATGTTGTGGGACCATAATAAGGTGCTTATGGAACGCTGAGATTTGGGATACTCCCCAAAGCATCTTTTGTGTATGATTCCCACAGGTGCATTTGTACCTATGAGGCCATGCCTTTAAACATACGTTTGTCGTGAATGCAGACAATGAAAAACAGGGATCTTTATGCTTGGTACTGTTTTAAGTAATCCACATTGCACTGAATCCTCACAATAACCCTATGTGTTTGGTGGTATTATTGTGCCCTGATTTTTTACAGTTATGGAAACTGAAGCATATAAAGGTTAGTTAACTTGCTCAAGATCTCATGGCCAGTAAGGACCAGAGATGGAAATCATGCTCCCTATCGTCCCCTCCCTGTTCTGGTAGCCTATTCTGTATTCTTAACCATCGGGGTTAAACTGAAAGTGTTTTGTTTGAACTATGCATTGTGTTAAATAAATTTTAATTTATTTGCATAAAGGGCATTCTGGAATGGCACCCTCTACACCCTGAAGCTTCCCTTCATTAGAAGCGCTAACTGACCCCATAGGCATTTGTATTTCTTCAACTCTGACTAAATGCAGGAAGCAAGGAGGTAGTTGGGTCTTTTTGGTTTGTTGGTCTGTTTTAAGGTCAAGTCTTTGGGCAAGTGTGAAGTCATAGTCCCTGCAGTTCAGGCTAACTCACTGAAGGTTTTTATGTTGAGCCCTGCTTAGTAATCGAGTACCCCCTCTTCATTCAGACTCAGAACCTTCCCTCTGAACATGGCACTAGGGAATCTTCCTTCCCTGAAAGCAGATCAACCCTTTCAGATCCTGCAATCTCCTTATCTTATAGAGATACAACTAAGATGTGTTCATTTCTCCTTCCTTTCCATCCTTCCTTTTTTACTTCCTTCTTTCCTTCTTTCCTGCCTCTCATTAATTCTCTGGGCAATTACTAGTTCCACTGCACAGGGCTGAAAAATATGGAGGAAAAAACAAACAAACAAACAAAAAACAGGCTGGAAAGAGAGACTCAAAAACTGCCTCCAACTATTTGAAGGACACTCTAGATAGAAGAGGGATCCGTGCTGTTCATATTTTCTCAAGCAATCTAACTAGATGGTAGATTTTAGCTAAATTTTAGCATGAATCTTCTAGGCATTCAGGGATTATAACAATGGAATAACTTCCCTTTGATGGTGGTGAATTCCTTGTCATTGCAATTCTTCAAATAATAATGAAATGACCATTTCTTGGAGAAACCATCATAAGAATTACAGCAGTGAGCAGTATATTTCTCCCCAACTTAGAGTTTTTGGTTCTTTATTGTCTCCCTGTACATTCTTACATGATCATTTCTTTCCCTTAACATTTCACTGGCAGACTTTGAAAGGCTGCTATGAGGAATTAAGTGTCGATATCCTCATACATTGTTTCCAGAATGTTCAAAGTATTAGAACACTGAACTAATTAACAGTGAATGATAAGGGGTGAGGAGAGGCACTGCATTATGAAGAGTTTGACATATATTTAACATGACTTTGATATATCTCAGAGGGAAAAAAAATCTCTGAAAATATTAATGGTGTTTAAGAATACTTACAAGTAGAAGAAAGATCAGGAGAGCAAAGAAATGGAAGGGTTTAGGGGAAGGTCTTTCTTGGGAGGGGGAGGGGCTTTACTGACTAGAATTGATTCACACCTCCCTGAGATGGAGTTAGGAGTCATCTGTTAACACAGGTTTCTTAACCTTTTTTGATTTAAGAATCTGGTGGAAATTGTGAAGAGACGGTCATGCTTAAAAGGAGTCCTTCCTGTCCTCCCCAGGAGGAAGAGGACACCTACAGCCACATCATACAAAATAGCTCCAAATTTAGCACTTTGAGTTAAGAAGCCAGGGTGTGGTTAGGTGCAAGAACTGTGCAAACACGGAACAAAATTCTCTGGCTTGCAGATTTGTTGAATGCAGGTGCCCAAGCCAGAGGAGGGAAGATTCAAGAGCAATGTAATTTGAAGGCATGCTTACCTGCCTTTCCCTACAGCTTTGGAATTCATCCTTGACTTTTTTCATTACTCTTGAAACTTCTCTAACTAGAGATTTATTCAAGTTAAGAAGCCAGTGTCTTTTCAAATGAAAATAGACCCTTCTTTCTAAATGAAGAAAAGGATTTTAATTTGGAGGGTGGAAGGGCAGAGTCAAATAAGGTGGCATTTTGGGGTCAGGGAGCCCTTAGGAATGTAGAAGGCCCTTGTGGGCTCCATAGATGGGGCTTTTGGGCTTCTTGAGAACTGGAAGAGAAGGCACTATTCAAGGAGGAAAATGGTCAAGAGGAAGGGTGAGAATTGTCAAAAGATGTACCAGATTTTCCCAACATTCCTGGAGTGCTTGCACTGCTTTCTCCACAATGTCAGCTAGTGCTCATCCAAGCTTGTCATTTACCAAATATTCCAAGACAACCTAACTTGTTGTAGATAGTAGTTCATGTAGTGGAAAAACAGAGATGGGCAGGACACTGCACTGCCTTTAAGGAGTCTAGCCCAGAGAGAGGCATATAAACAAGTGCAAAAACATGCCATCAATGCTAGAATTCTCTATTGAGTAAAATGAGGCACAAAAGGAGAGAAAGATTGATTCTACTTGGAAGTGGGCAGGGGTGGGGGGTTTGGGTCACAAAGACTTCATGGAGAAGTTGGCATTTGAATTGGGTCATTAAAGATCAGTGAATGTTCTCCATACAAGCATTTTATTTTCTGATGCAAATAAGATGCTTCTTTGATTGTCCTTCATTGTCTCCATTTTATTCCCATTGCATATGAAATATATTATTCTCCAGTCCATTTCCTTTTCCACTCTTTCATCATCTGCCCTTCTTGGCTCCTTGATGACAGAAATAAAAAGTTGAATTCAGAATATGTGTTAATTCATCTCTGGTGACTGATTTGGATATGAAATCTAAACTGGGCTCCCAGGTCACCTTCCCAGGGCGTCTGTGAGCTTTTCTCCAGCACTAAATGGTTTCTCTGACTTTGCTTCAGCATTTTATTTTATCAATCTTTTTAAACAAATACATTCATAAGATGTGCTGTCTGAATTTGTGATTACCTGCATCTTGGGGGGAATAATGATAAACTGAAACACTTTGTATTTTGAAGAGACTGACTCAAGGGAGGCAGTGATAGAGAGAATTGAGAGAAAAAGCATCTTCAAAGTACAATACTCAACAACTGCTTGATGGGACGGTTCTGACCTTAGGCTGCCATTGCTACTTGCTCATGGAACCTCTTCAAAGTTTTAAGCTTCTTCCAGCTGCCCCCTCTCCAACACTAGCATCTGCTTCAGCTCCTCAGAGCGGCAGGAATGCTCATAAAGAGCTTGAGAAGTGCCTGCCTCAGAAAGCTTGCTTCCTTGGCCTGATTAAGCCCTAACCGCTTCTGTCTCAGGGATTGTGTCAAGCAACACTTTGCTGGGTTTGAATTTAAAATCCCCAAATGTGCTTTGCTATCTCCCAGTCTTTGCTTTGATTGGTTTATTTTCCATATCCCTGGGCTTGTGGTGTGTCCATGATCCATTTTTTCCATATTGTGGTTATGACACACCTTAACCTCAAGAAGGTGATGAAGAGACCTCCCTCTTCCCTCACAGGGGAAGGACACTGAAATGGGCAGGGGCAAATGGCATTTCCAGCATCCCACAGTTAGTCCCCAGTGCTGAGGGGTGGGCCTAAAATGGAGAAAAAGAGGCATGGTGAGCAGCACTGGATCTGGGTAATTTCTCCTGTCTTACTTCTCTTTGTTTTCTTGGACATATTATTCTGTGGTGTGCTCATAGGCCATTGAAGGTCAAATGAGATAACGCAAATCAATGTGATTTGTAGATTGTAAAATGCAAAACATGTTTTATTTTTTGTTGATAATAACAATTCAAATTATTTGTATATATTGGCAATCAGAACAGGAATGTGAATGCCAGAATTCAAACATTTGGGATTAAAATTTAATACCGAGGGGAAATGAAAATTGCCTAATGCTGGAGGGTGAACTCCTCATGAGTGGGAAAATACCCCCAAGAAAAGAGAAAGAAGAGGTATAAGTGTCTATCCTGGCACATCAGCCAGTTCTCATGAGGCACAGGCAGCAAATTTTGATACACAAAAGCATGAAAACTAGTAATTTTAAAAATGACTTTCTCAAATGCACTATGAATCTGACCTTAGGGGAACTTTTCTGATGTTTCTTCTTTTTCTTCTTCTTCTTCTTCTTCTGAAAGAAAGAAAGAAAGAAAGAAAGAAGGGAGGGAGGGAGGGAGGGAGGGAAAGAAACCCAAAACTGAGCAAACAAGATATATGTGTATGAATAATGAAGCTTTGCTCACTGCAAATCAGGTTTCATAAGATACCACTGGGAAAACAGTGGTCAAATACTGAAGGAACTCTCTTCTTCAACCCCAACCACTCTGGGTGTGGAACTAGCTGGGTAACATGTGCCAGCATCAAGGAAATCTAAAATAGGGGCTGCAGCAACTACAGATTCAGTCTTCTACGCCATAGGCTAAAAAGAGTAATCAAAGGAGAGTATGGAAATAAGGCTAGCAAAAATAACAGAATACTATTAACTCTATAACCATATATTTAATAGCTACCATGTATTCTTGGTAGAAAAATACATGCATTCTTGTGTGCTCATGATAGAAATATGAATATGGTATCATTGG
>JAQZBX010031186.1:0-26447 GCA_029593785.1 Cabassous unicinctus
TTTTTTTTTTTTTCTCTTTAACACACATAATGGTTTTAATATCTGAGATAAATGAGGGTGAAGGGTTTCCAGTACCCCATCAATATTATAAACTCTGTTAATATGAGAAAACATTGCACTTTATCATTTACAGCATAGGGTACAGTTTTTGTTTTATAAGAGTGTGTTTTTTAATCTTCATATATTTAAGGATTTTCTCCTTTTCTGTCCATTATTGATTTCCAGCTTCATTCTGTTATGATCAAAGAAAGTGTATTTATAATTTCAAACTTTTTAAATTTATTGAGTGTTGTCTTGTGACCCAACATATGGTCTATCCTGGAGAAGGATCCATGAGTGCTTGAAAAGAATGTATATCCTGCTGTTTTGGGGTGTGATGCTCTATAAATGCATATTAAGTCTAGTTCATTTATCATATTATTCAAGCTGTTTATTTATCCTCTGTCCAGATGTTCTATCCAATACTGAGAGTGGTGTATTGAAGTCTCCAACTATTATCGCAGAGACATCTATTTCTCCCTTCAGTTTTGCTAGTTTGTGCCTCAGTACTTTGAGGCACCCAGGTTAAGTACATAAATATTTATTGTAGGTATTTCTTCTTTGTGAATTACCCCTTTTATTAATATGTAATGACCTTCTTCATCCCTTATAACATTTTTGCATTTAAAATCTATTTTGTCCAATATTTAATATCAATACTCCAGCTCTTTTTTGGTTACTATTTGCATGGAATATATTTTTCCAACTTTTCACTTTCAACCTGGTTGTTTCTTTATGTCTGAGGGAGTCTCTTGTAGATAGTATATAGATGGCTCATATTTTTTTATCCACTCTACCAATATATGTCTTTTGATTGGGGAGTTCAAGCCATTAACATTCCATGTTATTACTGTAAAGGCATTATTTACTTCTTCCATTTTTTCCTTTGGCTTTCTGTTGTCATATCCTACTATTTTTTGTCTTTTTACCCTTTAATTTACCCTTCCTAGTATTCTTCATTTCTACACTATTCTCCAAGTCTTTTGCCCTGGTTTTATCTTTTCAGGCTGCAGCACTCTCTTTACTATCTCTTGTAATTCTGGTCTTTTGTAAAATACTCTCAGTTTTGTTTTTCTGTCAAGACTTTAAACTCACTCTTATTTTTGAGGGACAGTTTTGCCAGATTCAGAAATCTTGGCTGGCAGTTTTCACTTTCAGTACCTTAAATACATCATACCACTTTCTTCTCACCTCTGTGGTTTCTGATGAGAGGTCAGCACTTAATCTTATTGAGGCTCCCTTTTATGTGTAGCTTTGCTTTTTGCTTCCTGTTTTCAGAATCCTCTCTTTATCTCTGATATTTGTCATTCTGATTGTAGGTGTCTTGGAGTAGGTCTGTTTGAATGTATTCTCTTTGGGGTGTATTGTCCTTCTTGGATATTGATATTTGTGTCTTTCATAAGGGTTGGGAAGTTTTCAGTTATTATTTCCTCAAATATTCTTTCCACCTCCTTTCCATTCTCTTCTCCTTCTGGGACACCAATAATGTGTATGTTTGTTTGTTTTGAATTGTCATTCAATTCCCTGAGACCATTTTTCATTTTTTACATTCTTTTCTCTTTTTGTTCTCCTGTCTCTTCTAGTTCAGATGTTCTGTCCTTGAAATCACTAAATCTGTCTTTGAGCAATTCAAATTTGCTGTTATGTGCTTTTAATGTATTTTTAATCTCATCCATTGTGGCTTTCATTACCATAAGCTCTGTTATTTTTCTTTTCAGGCTTTCAAATTGTTCTTTATGCCCACAAAGTATTTTCTTAATATCCTTTATATCTTTAGTCATATTTTCTTTCAATTCTTTGAATTAATTTAGGAGATTTTTGTGATTATCAGTGATTAGTTGTCTTACATCCTGTATCTTGTCAGGATATTTGGTTTGTTCTTTTGGCTTTGTCATCTCTTCCTGTTTCCTAGTAGGGCTTGTAATTTTTTGCTGATGTAGGCATCTGAATATGTTGGTAAATTTACTATGATGATCAATTTCTCTCTCTTGCCCAGTGATTTTTTTTTATTCACAGCTCTTCTTTGATTTTTGGTACCACTTATTCTGTCTTTAAATTTGCCCAGCTTAAGTTATCAAAATTGGGCCAGCAACTCACTAATGGGGCACAGATTTTCTACCAGTGGTGGGCTAAAGAGTGACCTAAAAGCAGTTTTTCTCCTTGCAATTTCCAAGCATGCCAGCAGATGCCACTCATCAGCAAACTTTTCCACAAAGGTATTTCTTTCAGCTTCCACTTTCCTGTGTTTCTGGTTTGGTGAGAGCCAAAATTCAAAGCAAGCTCTGCTGGCTGAATTCTCTGAAGAGAAGCCCTCTGGTGTACCCTCCCTCTTCCCTTGTAATAGCTGACAGGGAGGAAGATGTCTGTTCCCCTCTCAGTCAGTTGCAGTGAGCCAGGGGTTTTATCCAAGTTTAATGTCTTGAGGGTAAGGGATGGGAGCCCTTCCCAGCCACCACAGGGGTTTAATAACTCACATTTGTTGTTTCAGATTCTTCATCTCTCTATCCCTCACCCTCCTGGAAGTTGCACAGCACTGTCCTGGACTGCTGACCCCCAAAGCTAGGTCCCTCAGACAGCTTTTGGCCCTTTCTCCATTGTTTTTGGGAAAGAGTTGAGCCCTGCCTGCCTCTTTTGATGCCATCTTCCTGGAACCTCCAACATGTTTTTTTAACAACTTCTTTTCTTAATGATTCTGAAAGTACTTGCCATAGGTTGGGCAAAGAACAGGTCCTTCACCATTCTCCTTTTTACCCTCCCTTCTTTCTGTAAGAAATATGGATCAGAGTTAATTTTAAAAATAACATTATTTCTGTGAGAAGAAATTAAAGGAGACATATCTAGTGATTAAAATACATTTAATGTATTCCCATAGTTTTTAAGCTAAAGTTCCCTCACTGAATATGTATAACTGCATAACTGAACATGCCTTATCTTCATTATTCACAAAATTATGTCCACATATATGCCTAAGGCACCTTAAAATCACCTTTTTCCTTGACATTGAAAGATACACTTTTTCATTACGGTTTTTCATCATTAATCTAACTAGAGCTGTGAAAATATTCAATAAATATTAAGGTTTTTCATGATGGATTTCAATACCATCCATCAAGTTACATTTTGGAAGAAGTTATTTTTCTCTTTAATGATCTTCCATTGTACTCAGTTATTTTAATTTATTTAGAAACAAAAGTATAGACTTGCCTTGAAAGCAACCAGGCAGTTTCTTTAATGACAAATGGCTCCCTGGTGCCAGCATTCATGGGAGCATTCCTGCAGCAGCAAGGAGGTTATTAATAGTGTCTTGCAATCCTTCTCCCATAGTCATGGTAACCATCTTAGAGTGCCACTCCTGGGCAGAGAAGATATTATGTGAGTATAAAACCACAGTTTGCTTCAAGAAGAAAGGCTAACTCTAGTCATCAGTTTATCACTCACTTGTCAACCTTTATGTGATGTTCACTCAGTGTTTCAGTTTCTGATAGAAATACATACCCTCTGGCAATCTTTATCTCTTCTTTTCATTCTTTGGTAAAGACTCTCCACCTTTTTACATTGGATTAATATGTTACTCTTCTCACTTATATTTTAATGTGCATTTTATTAAGTTATCATGAACTTTCATCTCTAATGTTATTGGAGATGCTCTAGGATCTGTAACATATGAGTTTCATCTAGAGAAAATAAAGTTTTAGTAATCTTTCAGTGAAATTTATATGGACTCTAAAAGCCAACATTAGCTTATAGAGATTAATAGCTTTTCAAACTCCTCCACCTCAGAGAGGTTAAGATTAACTGATGCTTCCTTGCTTATAGCTCAGTACGTGCAAAAAGTTTCTGAATTTATCTCTGAATCATAGTAAAGGCACTTTAACAGCTCTATGTATGAATATAAATCCTCCAACAGTGCTGACAATTTTACTATTAGTGATTAAGTCCACAGACCATTCCCTTTCTAAGATATGCCTTTTCAATGACTTGATTTATAATGGGTGGATAGCAAATGAGAATTTAACTTCTTAGTAAGCATATGTTTGACTAGATATTATTCCTTGGTAACTTGAGAGGTCCAAGACTGAAAGATTCTTTGAGGCTCTGGAAAAGGAATTGGGGTAAAAAAGAAAGACTGAATTTTGCATATAGAATTCTTTTATATTAAAATATTGTCAAAAATTAGCCATTTCCTTTGTCACAGTTTCTTTCCCATGGGTTGTAAAAACACCTTCCTGGAAATAAAATTGTCATAATTGTTTTCTAGGCTTGATGCAAACATAGTCTTTTGCCAAAGAATGACCCAGAGTCTGTAAAATGTACAGGATGACAGGAGGAAAAAAAAAAATCAACCTATTTACTTATTGGCTAACGGCAAATCAAGTGAGCCTTATTCATCATGAATTAGATAGGATTTAAGCAAGGCACATTAGGCTTGGACCTACTTTTACTGCTTTGGTATAATGCATAGCAATTATCTTTTTTTAAGGCATATTTTATTATTTATATTGGCATGTTTCATATGTAAAAATGTAGTTAATTAAGGAATACAGCACACACATACTTGGCAGGCTCAAATCCACCTTGATGTCATCAACTGCAGTCTTGTTTTTATTTGAAAAGAGATTCTTTATTTTAACTATTTTCCGAGAGATTAATCCATATTCCATGCAGTATAGAGTGTCTGAGGGTGTTATTGTGGTACATAAGAATCATTCTGACAAAAGTATTGTTCCAGGATAGTGAACAGAGAAGTAAAAGAAATTAAAAGAAAGAAAGAAAAAGGGAACAGCCAATGGCAGATGTATAGACTGCAGAAATGGTGATTAAACATGAAGTTGCAATGGGTCATAGTAAAGCAGTGACCTTGTCACACCAAAGGAGAGATTTAGCTACCATCAGGAGATAGACTAAAAATACAGTCCCATAATCTGAAAGGCAAAAAGCATCTTCCCATGGAAATTCCAAGGGAATGACCATGCCAAGCAAAATTAATATCAGTTTAGAGTATTTAGGCAATCCAAAATTGAGGGCATTAAAAGCAAAAGGTTCAAAACCCTACCAATTTTTTATTGCAATAAATGAAAGTCAAATGGTAAAACTCTTAATATTTCATTGTGATGACAGCATGTCAGTCAACATCACTTGGGAGTGTGCTGATGAGTTGGCAGGGTAGGGTAGGCAGGCATTCACTCCAGTGAATTGATAAGTTAAATGATAATGCAAAAATTCAGAATTTTCACATTGTATTCTGTGATTCCAGTATTTCATTTTGAGAGTGATGGTGATCCATGATCAAATATATGGGAAATGCTGGATAAATTTCTTTTCTTTTTAAAGATCAGAATCATAAGAGAGTTCTGATTAAAGAAGAAAAAGGAAATTTATAAACAGCCTGGAACACTAGAAACAGCAGGAGCCTGAAACATAGGTGACCTGGACTTTAGTTCCAATTTTGCTACTAATGAGGCATCTAATTTTGAACAAGCCACTGTACCTTTTTGATCCCCAGCTTCTTGATTTGTATAATAATCTGCACAAGAGAAGATGATGATCTAAATGAATTAATTGGCATAAAGAGGAATAGATGGAGTTAAATAATATGCAGGAGATAAGTACAGATGGATGAATGAATGTAGTAGACCAGACTTCATGTGTTTTCTGAAGGGCACCTATGATATTTGAAAAGGAGGCACAGCAGCTAATAGCTACACTCTAGTCAGTGAAAACAATTTCAAACAGATATTCTTTTGACCATTTGCTCATTGATCAGCATAGGCTGTCTACTAACAAGCATGGATGAATTCTTGCCTTGTAAAGGTTATACAAATTTAAGCATGTTTTAAGTATGATTTTTATTAACTACTATGAAACTTTAAAATATTTGATAATTTGGGGCTTATTAATGATGATTTTGAACTTTATTGGTGACATACATACATGTTTTTTTTTAAACAGAATAAGAATGCTAGAGTAACCCTTTTAATTATGGTAGTATTGCAAGCTTGCCATAAGTCTAAACATTTGGTGACAAAAAAAAAACAAAACCAATCGCACTAGAAAAGTCACAGATATCATCTATTTATTTACAAAGCATTGTTCATACACAGATAAATGATTCTTTTCCTGACTTATTTGTCTTCTTTTCTACTTTCAGTGAAAGAAATTGTCTGAACTATTACTCAGAGACTTACCTAAGGAAAACAAAGCTATTATGTTGGTCAATTCCTCTTTGAGAAAGAAGGGTGAGATTTGGGACTATTTTTATCAACCACTAGTGTCTCAATATTACAGTTTTGGTCTGTGAACCAGAGTGTTATCCAGTATAGCAGGTCAAGTTTCCTGGGAAACAGCTTTGAGACAATGATTAGCTGTAGAAAGTTTATTTAGAAGTGCTCTTGGGATAAACACTGTGGAAGGGAAGGGAAGGGAAGGGAAGGGAAGGGAAGGGAAGGGAAGGGAAGGGAAGGGAAGGGAAGGGACTGGGCAGAGGAATAAAAATTCTGTCTCAGAGGCCTCAGCCAAACCAATAAGGACATTTGAAGCTAAGATGAACCTTCAGAATTGACCTGAATTCAGGTAAGTGGGTGTGGCAGTTTGAGATTATTTATGAATTCCAAAAAGAGAGATTATGTTTGTAAACTGGTTTGTTCCTCTGGGCATGATACCTTTGATTGTATTAGAGTCAGCTGAGATGTCTTTGATTAAATTATGTTAAGATTAGGGCTTTGACTCAACCATGTCATTAGAGTGCAACTCAGTTTGAGTCCCTGCCCCCTTGGTTGGCTATATAAATGGACACTCAGTCAAGGAGATATACACAGAGCAGTAGATACATGGAAAGAGACACGGCAGAGGAGAGAACTTGGCTTTGACACTGGAGCCCCAGGAGAGAGCTGAGCCATTCCCCTGATAGTTTGCAGCTACAGAGACCAGAGTCCTAAGCAGTTGAGCCCAGAAAGAGAGGAGTCTCAGCCTACAGCTGAGATAGGAAGAGGCTGAGCCCATGGAGCCTTAAGAGGAAGAAGGCTGAAGCTTCACAGACATTGCCCGCCATCTTGCTACAACATGTGGTAACAGAGTTTGGGTGAGAAAGTACCTCTTATGGCACCTTAAGTTGGACTCTTTAGGGCCTTGTGACTGTAAGCTTATATCTCAAATAAATACCCTTTATAAAAGTCAACAGATTTCTGGTACTTTGTATCAACACCCCTTTGGCTTTTGCTGGGTTAGGTCTTTTTATCCTCACCTCAATCAATTATTGGATGTAGGCTGTCCTAAGGAGGAGGGTGTGACTTAAGCAAGGTGAGTTTATGCAGCTGAGAAAATCCTCATAGGGGTCTGGCACCCAAGGGCTGATGCTGGCAGCACTCTCAGGAGCTGGGGTTGGGGCCTGGGGGTCAAGACCTTCTTTCCTGGAGAGGATTCTGGGTGCTGCATCAAAGCATCTACCATATCCAAAATATTAAATATTATCAAATAATTTCAAGAAAGATTAGCTTTATTATACAAGCTCTCTACAGGAATTTCAACCTAATTGAAATATGTAAAATAATATATTCAATGTTGCTTCAGCTTAAAATGCTGTTAGAATATGAGAAAAGCAGTATAAAATTGACTGTAAGTAACAAAATACCCAAATCAACTGGCTTAAACATTAAGGGAATGTATTAACTAATATAGCTGGAATTACAGATATAGATTGGGGTTCAGGATGAATCCAACTCCATTTCCCTATGCTTCTCTTAGCTCTATCTGCCTTGTAGGGGCAGTTGGATCTGTATGTCTGTAGCAGTCTTGGCCTCACATATACCCATAAATTCACCCCGTGGGAGATTGTGTCTTACTGAAACTTAAGATCCATAGTGAGGGGCTTGGATTTTATGCTAAGCACAGTGAGCACCATCAGAGGGCTTTGATGTTATACTAAAATTTTTTTTTTAAGAATATAACACTTTTTAACTAGGGTAAATTCAGCTCTTGTACATACTGATACAAATTTGGAGTTTTAAATGACTTAAATGAGTTTTAAATGACACTGTTCATGTAAAATTCTTATCGCTGTTCATATTATCATGTATTAGTTAAACACCAATAACTGGAATATCATCCTTACACAATCAATGTATCAATCATCTATTTAAGCAAATGCATACCACTTAATTAATAACAGTAAGATGAAAAGAGAAAAAAATCAAGATAACATTAGTGGAGAAAGAAAAAAAATATCTGTTATGGTTCTAGATATTCAGAATTAGGAAAGATAAACTGGAAGAGTGTCTTCTGTTTGCTGACTGTGTGTACTGAAAATCGAATCTAGCATTTGGCATAGAGACACTTTTTGTCACCAGTAAGGTTGCAATGAATCAGTGATGTTCCTTGGTAGACAAGGTTCCTGGGGATGCTTTTCCTTGTTTACCAGAAGAAGAGAAAGCACAGGGTTCCCCTTCTCATGGACTGCACCCTGGAATCTCTACTAACATATGGTCTATGAAGAGAAGATGAAGACCAGAGCCTGGACCCATGAGTCCCCATTCAGTTGGGATGATTCAATTAAAAGGGGGACCCAAAGGTCTTCTAGTGCAAAGAAAACTAGGAAAAGCTCTATGTTTCCCTTGTGGAGTTGCTGCTGAATCAAGATGGAGTTGGCCTAATGGAGGAATCCTTATCCTAGGGTCTTGACTCAATGGGGTGGCACCAGATCCTGGATCATCACCATCATAGCCAGATGCTCTTCCTACCTTAGAAATCTGTTCATCCACAGGATTTCCTGGTGATCCTCTCAGGCCTCTGCCAAATGTTGCATTTGGCACATATGGGGCATAAGTGTACATTTTGAAATGTTCACATTTAAATTTTTCCTTAATCAATATTTGTCTTAAAGTTGCATTTTTTTTTCTTAAATTACTGAGTTTTCTCTCAACTGTCACCATTCTCAGCCTCTTATTGTGAGCTTTTCTCTTGTGGGAAACAAGTTAGAATTGGTAATTGCTAGTGATTATTTCCAATTTTTTGGAAAAATTATTGACTTGTATTTTATAGGTGGCCAACTCTGCATATTCTTGGCTGATCTTTTCCATTGCTTTAGAAATATTTTTTTTGTTATTTGGGTAAATATGTTAAAAATTAATATTTAGTGAAAATTCCTTTCTTTTATTTATGCATCTTTGGAAGATCTTGAAGTTTCTGCTGGAGCTTTTGCCTCTTCTCAGTTTACAGACTTTTAATATGATCTAAAAGTGCTTCAAGTATTTTATCTTGTACACTAATGTAATGTACATTGGGCTCCTATTTCTTTAAAAAATTTTAAAGAGCTGTATTAGCTTCCTAATGCTGCTATAACAAATTACCATTATTTTTAGTAGCTTAAAACAATACAAATTTATTATATTGCAGTTCTGGATGACAGATGTAAGCAATCAGTTTATTTAGGTTAAAATGAAGGTGTCAGCAGGGTTGTGTTCCTTCTGGAGGTCCTAGATGAGAATCCATTCCTTGTCTTTGTCAGCTTCTGGAGGCTGCCAGCCTTCCTCAGCTGGTGGCCTCATTCCTCTGACCTCTGCTTCTGTAGTCACCCTTCCTACTCTCTCTCTCTGACCCTCTTTCCTCCCTCTTTAAGGACCCTGGTGATTACAATGTGCCTGCTTGAAAATCCAGCATATTCGTTCCATCTAATGGCCTTAACTTAATCACTTTTTTAAAGTCCTTTTTGCCATGTAAGGTAACGTAGGCACAGGTTCTGGGGATAGGATGTGGACATCTTTGGAGGACCATTATTCTGTCTCCCACAGAAAGTATTTTACTCAGCCAGTTCAATCAGTGTCTTCCAGTCTTCTAAAAGGTCTCCATTTTCTGATGCATTTGTTTGATCAGATTCCAAGTCCTCACCATCCATGTTGTCTTCTCCAAGAACAGCAGCTGGATAGCTCATCTTTAGTACGTGTGCACCCAGAGACTTGATCTGACCATGTATTTTAGAGCTTCTTAGACCACTTTAAGTTCACTCACTCTTGTCTTCCATATTTCTGCTTGTTGTGAAAGCAGTTTAATCCTTTCCTGAAAATCAAAATTTCCATCTAAAGCATTTCTTAGTGCTATCTTAAATTGTTCTTCATTCTTCTGATGTATTTTAAAGGCTGTTTTGGTTGCAGCTACTTGAAAATGGAAGTGCTTTGATGTATCTTTTAAAGACAGAATGCTCGATAGGTTTACCATCAGCACATCTGGTTCTAAACATCTGGATTTCCCTTCTTTGGTCCTCTTATAAAAGTTTCTATTTAAGTCCAGGTAAAGATATTTCTAGTTCTTTATCCATGATCTCCAGTTTTTGTATTTCTGATAATGTGCTCTTCAGTCTGGCTTTGATTATCATTGACTAAAGACCTCCAAATCATTTTTTATCAGTCTAAGCATCTCAAAGATGTACTGTCTTTCTTTCAGAAGGGCAGAACTTTCAGTGGCCAGTTCTTTGTCTCTAACTGCATAAAATAAGATTAATGATTAGAAAGTCCACATCCCACTATAACTAAAAATACCACCATCTCCCACAGCAAAATGTGGAGTCCTGAGGCTGGTCTAAGGTTCCCAGTGAGGGCTGCCAACACTTGACTCAGTGTGTCCAGAAACAGAGTAATGCAGAACATTACAGCCATCAGGGGACTCTCCATGGAACCCGACGCCATGTATGAGCTACATCAGGTCATCAGCACCCCGCCTGCTGCTACAGGCTGCAGAGAAATCTTGTGAGCATTCTTCCCTATACCACACCAGTATCTGGCAATCAGGGAAGACTTCAGTGGAGCTGAGATATAGAACAGACAGTAGAGTAGAACAGAGCTTCTCAACTTCGCATGTTGGCAAAAATAGACAGATAATTTTTCATGATCCTGGGGGATATGGATTAGCCACCATTGGCTTGAGAGGATGGCCTGGAGCTCTGGCCACCCAAACCTTACCATGTCTTGTCACACCTCTAACTTATTTAGGAGTTACCAGTTGAGAAGTTCCACAATGGAAGATTTTCAGGCTCTAACCCTGGTTAATGTTCCATGTCTTCTTCAATCACTTTTCATTCTGTGACCTGAGGCCTCATACAACCCATAAAACTCACCGAAAACTTGCAGCTCTTCATGCCCCTCCTTAGTTTGTTTTTGGTCAACCTTGAATGTGCATGTGGAGGTGCAGGAAGAGAGTGGCCCTATAAGAGGTTTCAACTAGTTGTGTGCTGGAACAGGTCTGTACCAAATGTTGATAGCCCATTGTGCACACCTCTTCCCAATTCTATGTTGGACCTACTATAGATGGCTCAAAATCATTCAAATATTGGGCAAATAATACCAATAAATATTTTTTTTCCTGAAAAGCCCATTGTTAAACATTTACTAGCACATCACTTCTCAAAACTTCTAGGTCTCATCTATGTCTGACCCTAGGCTTAGACTACCCACCTTCGTGCCTTTGTTCTGTTCACTTTTTAAAATTATTATATTACTAAGACATTTATTGTAAATGTCATGAACATATTCAAATTGTAAAATTGGTTTAAAAATCAGCAAGAACAAGAGAGCAAGTCAGAAAAAGAGAAAAGCCAGGGCTTGGATATCATGCTTAAAATACAGGAAGATGCTGTTTTATGAATAAGCCATATTAACTACATTCTTAATATAGTTTTAGTGCATTGCATTTTTAGAAAAGGGAAATACCCACCCCAACCTCAGAAAAGTTTTCTATAACACCAGACAGGTTATGTGACTATTCTAATGTGACCATCTGTCTGATAACAAACCCCAAATTGAGAACAATTAGACATCTTGTGCTGTAGGCTAATGTCACCCACCAGCCACTAATGGTGAATCTGGTAAAAATGAAGCATTCTGCCTTTGAAGTTCAGAAAGCAAATTGCATCATAAAGCCATAGGCTATTTCCCCATCTTCGCTGGCAATTTTTCTTGTTCCTGCTGAGTCTTGTGACAAAATAGCAATTAAACTTCAATCTAATCATTTTGGTATTAAAATTAAATTAAACATTTATGTTTTCTTCCAAAAACATATACTAAACCACTTCTTAATGCATTAAAAACAGTGAAGTAGGCAAAGAATAAATATGTGGTTTGAATTTTTTTTTCTTCTGCAAGTACAGACTGGGGTAAAGCTGTTGTCACACTTCTAGATTTAAACAGAAGTTGAGGCTGTCGTCATGGTCACCCCGAGGTAAGTCCACTGGCTTTTGTTTCTCAGCTTCCTTTCACATCTCCTACAGGGAACACTACAGAAGTTCTGACACTTCCACATAGACCTAAGGGAAACTGAGTGGTACTGTCCCTTGCCCTCTCCCTACCTGAACATGCCCTATTTATTTCTATGCAGCTGAAGTTTCCATATCCCACCCTGCACATGAGTTTGTCTCCTCTCAGAATTCAAAATAAAAAGCAAAACAAAAGAACTTCTTGCATTTATGTAGCTTTTATATTTATTTCTCTTGGGTTTCTAGTTGTTTTTTTTCTCTCTCTCAGTCTTGTATTTAATCCAAATGATGGGGAAAGTAACATTATCTACCCACCCACCTCCACACATGTGCCCTTGTACTGTCTTGCCATTTGCCTTTTTGTTTTCTCTATATTTCTTTTTGTAGACTCTCCCTTCTAACCAGAGGCAGCATTCTCCTTTTGCTTGTATGGCTTGGGTTACTCTTTGTCATGTGTCTTGACCTTTCTTCATCTCTCCTGTATAGTTTATATATGATCTCAATGTGCTGAGTCAACCTGTTATAATCTTAATATATAAGAAGAGTTCTTAAACTTTAGAAGAATGCATACTATGGACAGAAGGGAGGGAATTTTGAGACTCCAAGCTACTCAATCAAGGCAGCTATTGTCCTCTCCTTCCCTGAGGTGAGAAGTCAAGGTTTAATCTTAATGGTAGAAGGATGGAAGACAAACCAATTTTAAAGGGGTAGGTAGGCTTAATATTTTGGAAATATTTTCTATGTTGTTGTTATATTATTACCATTATGAAAAAAAGAAATAACTTATAGAATACTCTATCACAAGAAAATACAAGAAATGTGTATGAATTTTATATATTTTGACTAAGAGCTAAACATATCACTTATTTACATATTCCTATGGTTATTTCTAAACTTTTAAATTTAAAATTATGCAGTGAGTCCTGAATGACACAGAAACATCAAAATGGTAAAATATAAAATGTAGATAAAATTTTCCATTTGTAAAAGTAACCTACTGTGTTGTGGAAAATATTTTCTCTGCTAAAATAATCAACAAATATATTATATTGTAAATACTGTTTACAAGGGGTATAAATTTTAATATTGTAATTAATGTAACATGGTTAAATAAAAGTCCAAAAGTGACTAAAACTTGTTCTTTAACTCATGATTAAAAATACACATGAAAGAAAAATTGATAAACTAGATGTAATGCATCGACTAATTATATTCTGATAATTACATTGGAAATAACCAGTTTTCCCCCAACACCTTCCAGACAGACCAATTAATGAGAGGAATTTCAGAATATTTTTCACTCCAATTTGACTTCTGTAATGTCTTCAGAATAATATTTCCAAAATATTATTTAGATCATGCTATCATGCCTTTGAAATTACTATGACATTTAAAATCTCTTTACAATCACCCCAAACCCTGTGATCCCATTTTCAATTATTGCCACTCTTATCTATGCATCTTCTAATCCAGACACATTGAACTAGTTCTTACATAAGTGATAGTTGTAAGCTTTTTAGTTGCTTATTTGTTTAGATTTCATTGAGTAAGAAATCAGCATTTATTGTGTTAAGCCACTGAAATTTGGGGATCATTAGAGCAATTCATCCACCTTATGGTGGATGTCTTCATTAGCATCAACATCAATGGATTTTGTCCAACATTAATGAGATAACTTGTTCAGAAGATGCTCAGTGAATGTTCCTTCCCTTCCTCTCCAGCAAACTCTAAGAATCTCAGTTAAGAATGATGTCCATAGCACATGCAACTCACTCTGAAATGCACTGTCCAGGAATGCCATATGGCTCCTTAATTCAAAGTCCAGTCCTTTGATGACACTGCATAGAAAACAGTGACCCTGCTTTATGAAATGAAATGTGATGAGTGTAAGACTCAGGAAGTATGAGCCCAGCCTGGGCTGGAGTAGGCAGAAATGATATGGACTGCCCAGTAGAGTTGACCATGCCTCAGTTGCTCTCTGCAACTGTGGGGCCCTGGATCAATCACTAAGCCTCTCCAAGTTCTATGACTTCATCTGTGACATCTCTGCTCTTCTCTTGCATGATGCTTTTTCCTCTTTATCCTGCCTCCCACCTGTACCTCAGCAGGGTTTTCAGAGAGTAATAATAATTATGTCAATCAAAAACTATTTATGGATTTCAGAAATAATATCCTAGGTTATTTTTTTAGAAATAATTCATGTACTCTTAGAAGCCCATTGTATAATGATTACCCTTTTTTAGGGTATTTTATAAACTTTCAATTAACTAAGTTTGGAACTGCAAAACTCTTCCATTGTATGTAGGGTTTTAATTTCAGATTTTTCCTCCCTGAGAATAAATTGGAAAAAGAAATGTATTTTGAATCATATCCGTTAAATCAAAACCAATGAAAGCAGAAAAAAAATGTGTGGGAGTTATAGGCATTAGCATAAACACTTTCAATATCTGTGACCATAAGTAGAACTGTAGCTTCCTTATGTAGAAATCAAAAATAAAACTGACAGCATGAAATAGTCTAGGTGAGGGAAATAACAATATGTACCAAATACAGCAAAAAAAAATTATCAAATCTATCATTTATATATTGAGAAAATGATGTAAGTAATGATTAATTTAATTTTATATTCAATGAAATGGTTGAGTAAAAAAACATTTGATTTTTGGTTCCATGTATAGTTCAAATTACATATAGTAAGGCAGAACAATTTTTCCATGTACTCTCCTTCTTCTTCAAGTATTGAGAACTGATGTCCATCCAGACCATTCATTATTCCATCATCATCGATAAATTATACATACAAATTATTACATGCATTTTACTCATGTTCTAGAAAAGTTAAATTGAAATAAATGGACAAATTAGATTTATACATGCTTTCTCTTGGCTCTATCTTTTCTGGGAATATGGTGATGATTTGGGCCTTGCACATTGAAGAATTGAATAAGTACTTTGGAAAGAGTAAGACACAAATTAGTTAAGATAGGGTTTGTCATATTAACTGTCATTGACTTTCTCTGTGACAGCAGTCACAGAAATATTTTTAACTATTTATTGTGGTAACATATATACAACTCATAATTTCCCATTTTAACCACATTCATGTGTTCAATACAGTGGTATTGATTACATTCACAACGTTGTGCTCCCCATCACCAACATCCATTATCCAAACTTTTTCATTACCCCAAACAGAAACTCTGTACCTGTTAAACAATAACTCCTCATTCCTCTCCCCCTATTTAACCCCAGCCTTTGGTAACCTGTAGTCTACTTTCTATCTCTATGAATTTGCTTATTCTAGGTATTTCATATAAGTGGAATCTTACAATATTTGTCCTTCTGTTTATGGCTTATTTCACTCAACATGATATCTTCAAGGTTCACTTATGTTGTAGCATGTATCATAACTTCATTCTTTTTCATGGCTGTATAATATTCCATTGTATGCATATGTATATATATGCATACATATATATACGACATTTTGTTTTATCTATTCATCTGTCAATGGAGGCTTAGTTTGCCTCTACCAATTTTGTCTTTTGTGAATACTGCTGCCATGAACATTGGTGTACAAATATCTGCTTGAGTCCCTGTTTTCAATTATTCTGTGTATGTACCTGGAATTGGGATTTAGGTCATATGGTAACTGTGTTCAACTTTCAGAGGAGCTATGAAACTGTTTTCATAGTCGATAAACCATTTTACAATCCTACCAACAATGTGTAAAGGTTTCAATTTTTCTGCATCCTCACCAACATATGTTACTTTCTTTTTTTAAATTTTTAAAATAATAGCCATCTTAGTGGGTATAAACCCATATCTCACTGTGGTTTTGATTTGCATTTCCCTCATGATCAGTGATTTTGAGCAATTTTTCATGTGATTTTTGACTATTTGCATATTTTCTTTGGAGAAATGTCTATTCAAATCTTTTGCCAATTTTTAAATTGGATTGTTTGGAATTTTGTTGTGGAGGTGTAGCAGTTCCTCATATATTCTGAATATTAAACACTGACCAAACATATGATTTTTAAAAATAATGTCCTTTGATGAACAAAATTTTTAATTGTTATTACATCCACTATCTATTTTTTTCTTTTGTTGCTTTGTGCTTTTGGTTTTATAACTCTGGGTCACAGGATTTCCATACAAAAATTGAAGTAATTTTTCTGCCTTGTGTCAAGGGCTCTTATAAAATTAAAAAGAGATAGTGTTATATAAAAGCACTTCGAACATGACTATTTTTTATCCACTGCGCATCAAGATTTGGAGTGGATACATTTCCCACTTTCTTTCCTTCATGAGATTTCTCAGGAATCTATAAAGAAAAAGAGCAAGGGGCTCACACCCCATATAAGAAATCACCTAGTCATCAGGAGGTGAAAATACCTCTTCAAACACAATGTGTTGAAAAGCTCTTTTTAAAAGCTCTATTTAGAATACCATCTGGTCCCAACATGCTTCATAAAACAAGGAGAGGATGATGGGATTTGGCACATCTACAATCCTCTCCCTGAGTGAAGGGATGTTTGCCATAATACCCACTAATGGACAGCAAAACGTTGAACAGCAAGTGGGAGCCAGTCCATTAGGCAATGCCACCTAAATATAAAAAAGTCATGATAAACAGCATATCAAAGACGAAGCATGTTCATGAACATCAGCATGCAGACAACATGCCAAGTATCTGCTAATGAGAGTCTGAAATAATAGACTCAAAGAAAAATGGCAGTACTTGAAGAGTGAACAGATTGCTGGGCTTACTCAGTATGGTGAGAGCCAAAAGTATAAAGTAATAAATGCGTGGAACTGTCAACTCTATTTTGTTACCTGAGTTAACACAGTGATGATGCCAATATTCCCAAATACACTTTTGGAATTGGAATGACATTTTGGTTAGCAATATTAAAAAAAAAAAAATAGGTAAGACTGATTACCCTAAAGAATCACGTTAGCTGAATCCTCCTTTTAAGGGTAAACATTCTATAGGATAATATATCATTTATTAATCCAACTAGTATTGAGATTTGTCTCACTACTCAAAACCCTTCAATTAGGTAAAGTCTATATTATCACAGGAGTCTCAGGCTGCTTTTTCTGATATGCTTCTCCTCTCTTTCTGTTACTTCTTGTACAAAAGATAATTTCATTTGTTAATGACATGAGACCCTAGATTTCTAGATCTCTAAAATCATTGGATGATCTTGTTTTCCCACTCATTGTCATACCCGGGGCCAATGTACAGAGCCCAAGTAGAAGCCCATATTTGTGCATATGCACACATGCACGCACACTAACTCAGAACAAATTAGAACAAATCTTATAGTCTGACATTATTGTGAATCTCTAGGGATGGGTTGTTAGTTTCTAAGCCATAGGCAGCAGAATCATCTACTGTCCAAACATAGTATTTTTCTTTTATACATTCTATAAATAAAAGCAACTGGAGAGATCTAATGAAAACCAGAACTCTTGGTAGAATACCAGATGCAGCATTCTGGGGAAGGGGTGGGAAAAGGGAGAACGTAGCAATGATAAATTTTGTCATTTGCAGGAAAAAGTCACAGAGCAATGATTTTCAGGTGGAAGGAATACAGTGATTTATACATTTTGTTGACAATGTGCAAGTGAACAAAGGAATGCAAACTATGAGAGAGTTTAAATGTGTCTCATAGCTACCTCATTAGACTGAGTAAGGACTTTTCTAACAACCATGACAAGTTATTTCTTCACAGAGTTGGAAAGGTCAAAGAGGAAAAATAAATTTAAGTTTATGTGACTATAAAGAATGTGAAATAAGCCAGGCACAAAAGGACAAATTTTGTATGATCTCACTAATGTGAACTAAATATAATAAGCAAAGTCATTGAGTTATTAGCTAGAAGACTGGTCACCAGAAGATAGAATGAGGACAGAGAATGCGGAGCAGTGGCTTAATTTGTGCAGAATTGGTAATAAGGTTGACAGTAAATGTTTGAAATTGGATAGAAGTGATGATAGCATATTAGAGTGGATGTAATTAGCAGCACCAATATGGGGGTATTATTGTGGTTGAAAGGGAAAATTTAGGGTTGTGTATGTCACTAGTAGTAAAGCTAAAGGATGAAACCTGGGACAGTATAGCATAGTGAGCCGTGTTGCAGACAATGAGTGTGATTAACAGTACAAATTTAAGAATGTTCTTCAATGAAGCAGAGCAAGTGTACATTAATGTTACAAGATGTTTATAATAGGGTAGTATCTGAGCTAAAACGCACCTAAGGCAAACTATGGGCTCTAGTGAATAGTAATATATTAATATGTTTCATCAATTGTTAAAAAAGGGAGAATTATAAATGATGGAAACCAGATACAAAATACTGCATATTGTTTGACTCCATTTATATAAAATGTAAATATAAATAAATGTATAGGGATGGAATTATATTAGCAGGTATGCATGGCAGGAGATGGATAGAGGGATTGAAAGGTGAGGGACTTTTTTGGGGGGTATTGAAAATGTTCTAATATTGATTGTAGTGGTGAATGCACAACTCTGTGATTATATCAAAACCCACTGAATCTACAATTTGGATGAATTTTATGGCATACCTTAATAAAATTGCTTAAAAAATTGACAGATATTTATAGTCCATTACATTGCTTTGAGAGTTTCACTAACATCTCATATAGGCTGACTTCTACCCACTCTTCCCTTCCCCTAACTTTTTTCAACCCTATTTTAAAGATACTCACTTAAAGAATAAAATAATTAAATGACAAGTATTGTTTTAGGTTCAAGAGAACATTCTAAATGCTATCCAGTCAGGTTAGGGTAGGTTATGCTGCAATGACAAACAATCTCCAAAACTCAGTGGCTCAACACCTCAATTGTTTTATCTTTAGCTGCTCAATAAGTCAGCTAAAGCTCTGGATATCTTCAGGACAACAGTCCACATGCAGCAATTCAAGATCTTCTATCTTTTAAATATGAGTTCTCATCCACTATTACCACAACAGGGAAAGTGAGAGATAGGACAGTTTTGCATGAACTCTTCGCTGCTTCACGAACCCAGAAGTAACAAACATAAGATCTGCACCCATTTCTGGGCAAGAATTAGTCATAAGTTTTCCTATATCTGCTAGTGGACTAAGAAGTATAGTCTTTTCTGTGCATGGATGGAAATGAGAACTGGTTATCAGAAAAAGGACTATACATGGTGAAGACAATTTTAAGAAAGTGAAGTTGTTTTGCAAAATACCATTCTTAATATTAATGAAGATCAGGACAAATATAAATTAAATTAAATGACCTGGTTATTTTCCTGTAACTTGAAGAATCTAGGGAAAACTCCTGTCAATTTATTTTGATGCCAATCTGGTTAAATTAATAAAAGATATCCATGTAGACTCAGTGGTAGCTATAAAATGTCAATGACATGGAAAGGCAAATTAAAAAAATATATACTTCTTCAATCATTTTTTAAACAAATATTTAGGAACAACTTCTGCTATCCACTTGCAGATTTTCGTTCCACATTTATACATGCCCAAACAAGGGCAGGCAGTTTATCTCTTGCTTGCTTTCATTCCAAAATTGATTAGATATTATTATGAATAAAATTATTTATTTCTTGCTTTTGGACTTATGTAAATAGTGTTGTCTATTTCCTTCTATTTCATCTTAAAATATATTTTCACAATAGGATTTGCATGATTATTATAAGTGCAAGTCAGAAAATACATATCATGAGTTAATTGCAATATTCTTAATAATTATACTTTGTGCACATATAGTACAATATTTACTGAAGTCATGCAATTTTTGGATAATATCCTGTAAGTAAAATTGCTTTGTCTTTATTGTACAATCTTAAATTATACACTATTTTCTATAATATATATTGCATATTATATGATATATTAAATATTAAACAAAGTATATTAAATAAAAATATATAATATTCAGATACATATTTAACCATGGTTACTTTGTATAAGAAGGAATATATTAACTTACTGTTGGTATTCAGTAATGATAAGCAATGTGCCTTAAATAAAAGTAGATAGATATATATTTTAAATGGCAATTCATAAGCTAAACAGTGCATCACTTAAATTAGTACATATGAGCTTGTTCTAATGTAGAGAAGTTAAAATAGAACATTGATATAAACTTTTACGATACATTTTCCTGATTCTTCTCCTAACGTCCGACCTTTTTTTTTTTACTTTTGTGAACTTCTTTCTTTATCCTCACATTAAATAGTGCTGATTTCTAGAGAACTCTAACTTCTGCTTATTGAATTTTTGTTTGCTTGTTTTGTTTTGTTTTGTTTTCTAAATCTATCTTTCTCTTGTGGGTTATCTTATTTAAGGTCATGGTTTTAACCAAAACTATTTTCTGGTAATGCCCATATCTATATATCTGACTAATCTGATACCTGAATTTCTTATTTCCATTTAAAACTTCCTGATGGACATATTCTCCTGGATGTTCTCCATATACTTCCATGTCAACATCCACACTATCATCTTGTCCTCTAGAATTATACATCCTGAATCTGATCTCAGATACCGGCACAGTTCCACAAGACATACATGGTCCTAGATACATGTTACTTGCAAAACATCTCTGATATTCAATGTGTCTTCTTTATTGAAATGAACAAGATCTTAAACTGGTTTTCAATGTTATTTTGCCTAGATTCCTTCAGTAGCTTTCTAACTAGACTTCCCAGTTCTAGAATTCTTCAATATACTCAAATATACTCTATCATTTTTATCTAAAACCCACACAAGCTATGCTACTTCATGCTTAATGTTTCAAAAATGTTTTAATGAATCTATCTTTTGATTATTCTATTACCTCTGACTGGAATATCCTTTCCCTAATTTCCTTCCCTGGAATATCCTTTTCCCAATTCCTTCCCATTTCTTCTTTTGTACTCTTCCATTAAGACCCAGGCTACTTGTCATTATCTTTCAGGGAGACTTTTCTGAATTACTTTTCAACTCATTATATTTACCTTATTATATTTAGCATTTCCTTTATGTATCTCTCCTTTTCATTTGAGTGCCAGCATTTTAAGGAGAGAAATCCTTGTACTGCTAGTGCTTAGAACAATATCAGTCCCACTCCAGGAATTCAGTAAGTGGGTAGTTGAACTGGACACCATAGTTTTTCCAACTCACCTCTTTTGCCTTCATAAATTTTTCACCTCCTTACTCTTTATTCTGGGAACTTTATTAACAATTTCTTCATTGATTTCTGTCTAATGGGGAAAAAATACACTAGAAGTCTCTGGAAGCCAGACATTTATTTATCTGGTGGTAGCCATGCCTCCACTTCAATCAACTTCAATCATCAGCCCAGGGGATAAAAATTAGGCCAGTAGAAGAAAAATACTACAGAATAAGAATAATGAAAATCAGAATGAGTATGTTAGAGATAGTAAAGGAATTAAGACTAACTGTGTATTCATTAATGGGAGAGATTAGGGTTAGTTCCAAACCCAAAGTCTCATTTTTATCATGTATTTCACCACACATGTAATGACTCTGATGATAGTTTTATTTTAAAATACAGAATGTTACCCCTCATAAAACTAAAAGATCTTTGAAAATCTTGTACATGTCATCCATTTCATCCAATTTTCCAGGTCTTTTCACAGGTATCGGTAATTGCCAATTGTCATTGTTTATTACAAGGACCTCAAAATACATGGGCTACAGTAACAGGGAGAGCAGGACTTATCCCTTGCAGGTAATTTTCAGTTCTCATGGCCCTTCTTGGGCCCTCTCTGTTTTCACTCAAATAACAGCTGATAACACTTCTTTTCCTAAAATAGTAGAGATTTGTTTTCTTTTAGGCCTCTTATAATTACTATGCTCAATGGTTATTATATCCATAGCTCATCAGAGAACTGAATACCAACATTAAGTTAATATATTCCTTCTTATACAAAGTAACCATGGTTAAATATGTATCTGAATATTATATATTTTTATTTAATATACTTCATTTAATATTTAATATATCACACAATATGCAATATATATTATAGCAAATAGTGTATGATTTAAGATTGTACAATAAAGACAAAGCAATTTTACTTACAGCATATTCATAAACAAATATTGAGGTAGCTGATATTTTCTCTGAGAATTTACACCTGTCACAAAGACCAATACTGATCCAAAGCATGCAACAATATATTTCATAAGACTTTGACCAACAAGCGAATGATAAGTATTTCCTTAGAAAAATGCTTTGTTTGAGAATAATAAGAAATATTATAAGCTGATATTTTTCTTATGAAAATCTAAGAATAATATTTAGAAACATCATAAAATTGTCTTCTAAATATCCTATTCAAATAATATTAGCACTGCTCAGACACCAAGATTCTGTGTGTTAAGGTTTTATTTTACGATGGAGGCTGACAGATGGAGCTGCCACTTTGTCCAAACTGAGATTTTAATTTCACAAGAAGTAGCCAGAAAATATAGACTGGAAACATGCCTTTCTATACACCCACTCAGTGGTAGTTGTAAAATGTCAAAGAAATGAAAAAACAACCTAAAAATGTTTGCTTATTCAAGCCCCATCTACCAAACCTCTGGCATCACTTTGTTCCTCTCCTCTTTGATTTCATTATCCCTAGTTAAAAGGTTACCTTGACAGACCAGGGACTAAACATTTCCCAAGTATCACTTTTACAGATTCCCTTTTGCTTATTTGCACTCCAACATTAACTAGCTAATGCTTTAAATGAAAAGAGATGTTTTTCTCTCTTTTGACTTAACCTATGTGATTATCAGTTTAATGGCTTCATTTTTATCTAAATTTTTATAAAATTACTTGTATGCATTTCATAAGTACAGATTTGAAAATAAGTACCTTAAGTTAATTACTACAATGTTAACCTTTCCACTGTTGGGGAATACAGCACAGTAAGCATCTTTATTGAACTCATGACATCCTTAGGAAGTTCATGTAACTAAAGAAAATTGTATTTCTTTCCAAGTATTGTTAAGTAACTATTCCTAAAGAGAACAGTGTATCGTTTAAATCACTACATGTGATACATATGTAGTTACAAATATAGATATCTTTACTAGGTAAAAATCTAGATTTCCCTTAGAAATATTGAAGTGGCTTAATGGATTGCTAAATAAATATAAATAAAATGATCAATAAGAATGGGTTTTCTTTCATTTGAATATAGCATGTTTGGCAGTATAAATAAGGCAATAAATTATTTCATACTGATTTTACAAAATCAAATGTTCAATTCATTAAGATAAAAATAAGAGTGAATAACTTAAACTTGTAGTTTTACTTAAGGAATATGACAGCAAACAACCATTTAAAAAATAACAGTGCTTTAATAATAAAAGTTTCTTTCTCTCTCAGTAAATGAAGTTCAAAGATAAAGACCTTAGGGCTAGTGTGGCAGCTGTGTCTCCTCAAATAACCAGTTTTCTTCCAGATCAGGAGACCACATTCCTAGGGGTTGGCCCTTGTTCCTTATTCTTATGACTGGAGATAGTGGTTTCTGAATTCCTCACAGCAGTATAAAATAAAGGAAGAAGAAACTGTCATGGTTACAAAAAACACCTTTAAATCCCATTGACTAGCCATTAGTCACATGCCCTGATTTAGAAGCAAAAGGAAACACAAATGTCCTCATACTGGTGTCCATGAGCTCATACACAATCCAGAATTTCTTTATCAAACAAAAAAGGAAAGGATAGACATTGGGGACAATTAAGAGTGTTGTAGGCATAATTGTTAGAACCTTCCACCAGACAGTTTAAATATTTCATAATTCAAAAACCATTAAGTTAATGCAAAATTTCATCTGAATCATAATTAAAGAATTTTTATTAGGGTAAAGAATTTTTTGAATAACACAATTGTATTATATGGATCAAATACCATGTAGCGCATTGAGTAAATATTTGCCTGGAATATATATTATGGAGAAAACCAGTCCTATAAAGAAACAATTTATTTACTACATGTGTCATTCTGCGCCCCCCCAACACCCATCATAAAACTACAAATATAGAATATTTTCAATAAATACTTACTAAACTAGTAAATCTAATACTTACTAAACTAGTAAACAAAAAGCAGGCATTCCCACCCCCCAAAAAAATGCCAGGGGGAATGAAATCTCCAAAGATAAATTAAGTTAGTAGTTACTTAACTTTTCAAAAGACTTAAAATTCTGGGCCTCTATTGCTTGGCTTTCTTTCATCACAAACTCAACTTGTCTTGCAGTAAAGGGGTCTGAGTTAGAAGGAACATTCACAAATGGAACTTGGACAAGATGACTATGCAAACAGCTAAAGATTCTTTATGAACACATCTGAGAAAATCAGACACCTAAATTTCATCACTTTAGTAGAAATACTAAATTTGAAATCATAAACTAATTCCAGACCAATGTTATACACCCAAAAAGATAAAAATAAGTCAATACCCTGAATCTCAATGGAGTTACAACACCTACTCTCCAGTTCAATGGACTCACCCAGGACAACTAACGGGGAGGAGATGATAGACAAACAGCATACCAAGGAACCAAGTGCCTACAACTGCAAGCAAGAGAGTCCCATCTAGCAGATGTATGGGATCAACGCCCCACCTCGATTAATGGTGGAGTGGGCATCACCATCCCAGAGTCCTCAGGATTGGGAAATGAACAATGGACTAAAATAAGCTTACTAGTATTCTACTATAGACTACTTGTAATTCTAGCAATGGAAGAAATACCATTGTTGTGGAAGCAATGACCTACAGATATTCTGGGGTTAAGGAGAGGGAAAAACAGGTGTAATAGGGGGACATTTTTGGGACTTGGGAATCATCTGAATGACATTACAATGACAGATACAGACATACCCAGCCATAACCTACAGAGTCGAATGGGAGAGAGTGTAAACTATAATGTAAACTATAATCCATGCTTAGTGACAATGCTCCAAAATGTGTTTATCAATTGTAACGAATGTACCACACTAATGAAAGATGCTAATGTGGGAAAATGTGGGAAGTGTGGGGAGCAGGGCATATGGGAATCCCCTACATATTCTCTGTAACATTTATGTTTTAAAAAATAAAAAAGTGGGAAAAATAAGTCAAGTAATTAAATAATCGTTTATTATTACTCAAAACTGAAATTCAATTATTTATTAAATTAATGTGTATATATTCTACATACCTAACATTCTTTCCAAAACATTATCTTCCAAAAACCTTTAAGTCTAAATTTAGGTTCTACTTCCCTCTTTTGTAAAATTCAAATGCACTTAAGGTATTTAATAAGGATATCTTGTTTTCTTCTACAAGCACTCACTGCTTATAAGAAGCAGTATACCTGATAATTTAGTGGGAAGTCATACACGACTTTCTATATGTTTATGGGAATAAGTAATACAACTTTGCGATCCAGATTCAGTTTTTACACATATATACATCAAATTTAATTTTGATACTGGTTTTAAAAATCAGATTCTATAATTCATGATTTTATTTTGAGTCACTTTGCCTAGGATGGTATATAATCACATGGTGGAATTTATTCCAAATGATGCCAGGTCAAGTAGCCTAGACACTTCCCCTAAACATGATAAACATGATAAAGAATTAATTAGCTTTCTTGAATATTAAGTTTTCTTTGTAATTAAAAAAAATCTATTTTGAAGATTGGCAAAATTATGACATATGAATCAATCAGAAGTGCTGTATAACTAAAAGAAGCATCCTAGCCTATTATATAATAGCAGATTTATAGAGTATTAGGAGTTTTAGACATTTGGATTGTGACTTATTCTGAAGCAGACTGAAGGCATGTTTAGAGTCCCGGGTAAATATTAGTAATAGTCTTTTGACTTCAAAGTATCATGCTTCCTCATGAAGGTAATACCAATTAGTCAATGTGTTATTAGGAATTTAAAATATTCACTCTCAAAACTCATTTAAAAATATATTGTACCGGGAAGCGGGTGTGGCTCAGTGGATAGAGCCCCCGTTTACCATATGGGAGGCCCGGGTTCGCGTCCCGAGGCCTCCTTGTGAGGGCACGCGGGCCTGAGCGGTGCGGTGGGCTGATGTAGCAACCTCACGGCAGGAAGCGGGTGTGGCGCAATGGATAGAGCACCCGTTTACCATACG